>WSYH01001579.1:44944-115497 GCA_036426205.1 Ascaphus truei | reverse complement strand
AAAAAAATTCTGCCGCAGAAAGGAATTATGACATTGGAAATCAGGAACTTCTGGCTATGAAAATGGCCCTAGAAGAATGGAGACACTTGCTTGAGGGGACAACTTCTCCCATCACAATCCTTACAGACCACAAGAACCTCGAATACATTGGAGGAGCAAAGAGACGCATCAGGCGAGGTGGGCTCTCTTCTTCACTCAGTTCAACTTTGTAATCTCTTATCGTCCTGGATCCAAGAACGTCAAAGTAGTTGCTCTATCAAGGCAATTCGAAGAGGTAGAGCAGGGGCCCATCATTTCATCTTCATATATCATCTCTGCCATATCACCATCACTTCTGCACCAGATTTCGTAGGCTCAGACAGAGGATCCTAGGTCAATGTCCACATGTTCGTCTGAAAACTTTGCCCCCATCCCCCCCAATTTCAAAGTGAGGTGTTGCAATGGGATCATAACTCCAAGACAGCTGGTCATCTGTGGTTAGAAGGAGTTTTTGGCAGCCTGCGTTATATGCGCCCAGACTAAGGTGCAGAGGACATTACCTTGTGAGTTGCTCCAGCCCTTGACAGTTCCCACCCATTGTTGGACCCAATTATTCATGGACTTTAAATGGGCATATCCCTTAATTTTTCTTCTTCTTACCATCCCCAGTCCAATGGACTCACGGAAAAGGCCAATAAGTCCTTGCAACAATTCCTGTGATGTTTTGTATCTGAGCTACAGGACGACTGGGTTGATCTGCTCCCATGGGCCGAGTTTTCCTGCAATTCTATGAAACATGATTCCACACTGGAATTTCTGTTCTGTTGTGTCTCCGGGGTACCACCCTGCTGCCCTTCCTCCTTTCAGTCCTCTCTCAGGAGTTCCTGCAGTAGATCCAAGAACTCTAATAACTCTGGAAGAATATCCAGGCCAATCTGGCCAAAGCCGCCCTCCAAACAAAGACCCAGGTTGATAAATGTCAACGACCACCTCCCCCGTTTCAAAACTGATGGTTTGGCTGGCTACAAAAAATATCCGACTAAAACTGCCTTCCTCCAAACTCAGGCCCAAGTTCATTGGACCTAACAAAATCCTGAAACAGGTCAACCCGGTAGCGTTCAAATTGGAAATTACGACTAGCTTAAGGATACCTCTAGCGTTCCATGTCTCCTTCCTCAAACCTTTCGTCCGGAACACTTTCTCTTCACCTATTCTCCTTCCTCCTACATAGTTCTTGATGGATGCCCAGTAGGAATTTGAGGTACATCGAATACTGGATTCCCCTAGATCCCATGGTGCGCTACAGTGCTTGATCCATTGGAAAGGTTATGGACCCAAGGAGAATTCATGGATCGAATCTATTGATGTCCATACCCCCACCTGGTCCGGGCGTTTCCTCAGAGATTAACTGCCAAGAGGTCTCTCCTTGAGAGGGGAGTACTGTAAGGATTTTGACTGATCCATGCAGGGTATTCCAAATTGCCTGCCCTTTTTGCTCATTGTCAATTTTTTGTGCTGGCAGCCTGCTATATACGGCTGCAGTTCCTAGTGGGAGTCGCCAAGCAAGGTTCTAGTTTTTGCAGCTCCTGTTGGTCTTTGCTGGCACGCCTTTCACTTTTGCCTATTTAGATTCCTCTGTTGCTGACCAGACCATGACCCAGACCTTGCTGCTTTCTGCCTTCCCTGACCTTTTGCCTGTCGCCTGGACTCTGCACTTCTGCCGCAAGCCCTGACATCTGCCTGCTTACCAACTACAATATTGTAACAGGACTCTGTTCCTGGTCTCTGGTCAGTTTTTCTGCATCCCTACTTCAGCCCTGCGGGTCCGTTTCCTGATTTGAGATGAGCACTGTGCCAAAGTGTGTAGATCAATGATCCACTGCTGTTTTTATGCAGTAAAAATCTTTTGTGATCCCCACCTCTTACATGAGGAGCTACTTGTTCCAAACCCATAAATTAGTGACTTAGCTCATTAGCTTAAATATGAATACCACGTCTATACATCCCTATTAGGGAACTCTATCCATGGTTAGATGATTTGTTAAGGGAATGGGGATCCAGATATATAGCTTAAGGCTATTTTAGTCCTAATGGTCCGTTTTGACTCTTAGAGGCGAACCACTAGCTTTTAGGCCACTTTTACATACCTATATATCATCGCTCTTAGGAAATACCATTTACTAGGGTACTGAGACCTATATCAGTTATCAATGTTCAATTACATCCATCAATACGGTTTCCATTAGGACATCAGGACATAGGCACAGACTTTAAAAGCTATATGAGCACTTACCATGTAATTCTCGATCCAAGAGTTGTTCATTCCCGGGTACGTTGTCATCATATAAGCCTTTTGTGGGATACACATGTACTGATAGGGAACACCAATCAATGGTCCTATTAAAGGTACTAAGCACTGTACTGCACCGACACACTTTATTCGAGCAAATACCCAGTATGTACCTGGCAGATACCTGGAATGCGCCGCTCCTCACCTCTGACAAGCCCCGTTGCATTTGCCTTCCCAGCCTGGGTTCATGCCTGGCTGACGGGCGGCTGATCTGTTAAATGATAATGATTAGGATTTAATAGGCTGCAATGCTTCGCGTGTCTACCAGATGGCATAAATTCATGAATTGTAATGCAGTATATATATATATACTGTGCAGTATTGCAGCCAGCGGGAATAAAATGCTTCAATCTCTGCCTGGAAAATACCTCAATGCACTCGGGCAGAAAACAGTCACAAACCTCAATACACCCGGGTATACCCGAATTCGTGGGACTAGCCGAGCTCGAATAAAGTGTGTCGCCAGTGTATATATTCATACACATATATGTATGGCAAGTTCTGGCATGCTAGTATGACCCTTGTCCATCAACAGAGCTTTGATTTATAATATGGCTACTATTCACATTTGAATAAACTGCAGTGATATACCATATAGAAATCAAGTAGAAATTGGTACTCTGTTTCTTTTTCTTGTCAACATTGGTTTTTATTTTTCTTCCTTTATGTAAGCAATTTATGTGCTACAATACTGTACATGAAAGCGGATGCCTCCATTGAGATCTTTCTACTGTAGATGCTAATCATGCATGTTCTTCTGTCACTGGCCAAGAAACCTAACCACACCTCTATTTAGGAGGATATTAAAGGTTTGACTACCAAGGATACATGACTCCTCCACCCCTGATGAGGCGTGCGTGGTTATGCGAAACCTATGTCTGGCTTTATGACGTCACAAATGTGATGTTCCTCTGTGAGTCGGTGCAACTTGGAGCTCCAGGAACTAAACAGCCTGTATCTCAGTGTTTCATATTCATGACCTTATTCCCATTAGCACATAGGCATCTGATTACATGAATGGATATGTGTTTACTTTGGGTTCGGCACACACGCTGATTTTTGGCAGAGATGCAGATTTGATTTTTATCTTTTGTGTACCCGTATGTATATTTTAGAAGGACCCGTCCTTACATTCATGACGTACCTCCTGAATTATTTCTGACTGTAAATCACCTATATATGTGTCTCATGTCCATCAGATATATAAATACATACATTGTGTAATGACCTTGGTAGCATTCAGACTGAGATACAATATCTACACTATGATAATTGCTCCAGTCCTTACAATGTTATGTTGGACATGATTTCATGAGTACGCTATAGAATTAAGATGTGTCCTCATTGATCCCAATCAGATCACTAATAATATGCCCTATGCTACCCAGGAGAAATTATAGCTAGCTATACCTTCGTGGATAGGTCTTATTTTATATAGGCATGTATGGAGATGCATGAATATCAGAGACACCTAGACACCTACCTTGGGGACAGATCTACGCTCTCTTGGGTGAAACATTCTGTATATTTGAATATATCAGTAGTCACATGAGGAGAAGGGCTTAATACCCCTTTTTTTCTGTTACTTCTAACATACTGTATATGAGACCATACCATGATACAATTTGTGCATTAATGTTACCTTACCTATGGGTATTTTAAGTATATGTTTTTTGACTGTATATAATGATTCAGGTTCTCGACTTATTGATTTAATAAAACTTTTTTATTTTTTACACCCTCTGTTAAGAGCACTCATCCTTAGGCTACCTTTCAGTTTGTGTATAAACAGAGAAGTGAATCCCCAATGTTGCGCTTCCAAAAGATCCCAGCTAAGCCACACAGAGATACAGGATAATGAATTCCATAAGTAATAATAGGGATATAGTCCTTCAAAACAGTATTCACAATGTAAGTTGTACCTACGATCAGAATGCTAAGCATGCTAATGGTAACAACCAGGTGAAGCCCCGCATTCCATCCAGGTGACAAATGGGGTAAAATAAACACCAGCCACTCTAGATCCAGGGTAACACAGCCTTCATCGATAGAAGATCAGCATAGAAGGTAAATTATGTACTCACTGACCCATTTGCTTGTAGTAGCGAGTAGTATAATCCCAGCATGCATCCCATAAGGAGAGATCCGTAGAAGTAAACAAAGTAGCGTGGAGCACAGCAAAAAACAGAAGAGAACTGGAAGCAGGATCAAGAGTGAAAAAAATACAAATGTATTAATACATAGTGCCCGTACAAAAACTGGAGAAAACTCTGACGCTTTTCCCACCGGCCCTGGCACTTTATCAAAGAATCTTTGTTAAAGCGCCAGGGACGGTGAGAAAGTACAGTATCAGAGTTTTCAGGAGTTTAACCTCCCGCATACTGGCAAGTATGCATACTTCAAGCTCTCTCCAACTTACACAGATGGTAACTCTGTCACACTAGCTTATTAAAATATGTTTTCATTCATTTTAATCAATCTTAAATTTAGGTAAAACAGATATGAAAACATGAATGAATTAGCCAAAAAATGTAAAACTCATCTCATTCAATTCTAAAAGAAATGGCATGTTATCTTTGTCAACATGTAATAAACATTGTGAATGAAAGGTATTTGATAAAATTAATGCTAAAGAAGAAATATGATAAACCTTTTTTTCAGGAGTTCAAGATGCAAGTACTCTAATATCTATATGCTTTCAGACAAATTCTTATTTTTTTATCCTGATGAGTTTAAAGAAAAGATAAAAAGAAGATATAAAAATTGCTTTAAGACAAACAGTTTGCCTGCCAAGGATTCCAAGTACAATATGTGGTAGACTAGACAGAAAGGTATTCTTAATGCCTTTCGTCAATGCAGCAATCCTCCCTACTCATTTTTGTTTTTACCTCTTTTTTCTTTACAGGATTAGAACCAGGGTGTGGATGCATCACTTACATGTGAAGGTTACTAGGTTTACCTTCCCCCCCTTGAGAAAATAAATAGCTGCAAAATCACAGACCAATGGGAAGCTACAGCATCCTCTGTTGTAGCTTCCTACTGGATAACTAACCCCTTTAAACCAAGAAGTAATTTGAGTAACTTCACTGGTCAGTACCTTGGTAACCAGGGGGTCTTACAAATGGGGGAGGGGGAAGGGAACGTGACTCTCGCATCAGCCTATAATATAATGTGTGGAATGTAATGAACAACGATGCAAAAGAGGAAAAGGGGAGATTAGAAACTAGAAGACAAGAACACCCTATTGACAGCACTCGTTGTGATTGCAATGTAATGATGAATTAATTAATACATAATGCTTTATTACTCTCAAATAAAATAAATGGTGAAATGTTAAAGTAAAGAACAACTAACATTGGTGACACAACATATAAGACAGACTAAAGTGCTTAATACTAAAACTGAAACATAGGGTGAGGGATGAAACCAAACTGCTTAATAGCAGAAGAAAAACTCACAGATAATGAGAAATCAGCCCCCTAGTACAGCAATGAAAAGGTTAAAAAGCCTGTATACAGTAATCAAAACAGGTAACAAAGGACTGACCATGCATTACTTAACTAATGTATGGCATATGAAAGTAAACTCACTAATATACAAAATAGTACAGACAAGATTATGTCAAATAGTATAATAGATGTTACCACAGTATCAGAACCCATATAGGGATAACCAGCATGCCAAAGAATAACTAGCAGCAAAATAAATAAATCACCAGTTAGATGCAAATTCAAGGATACTTATAGTGAATAACATGCATAAAAGCCCACAAAGTGTGTTGAATGGCTCTGGGGCACGGATCAAGTCCGTATCCAGTTATAGCCCCCTAGTCAATATGCAATGTTAACACACAGATAGTAATGAATGACATTATTTTTCTCCCTATTTCTGTGTTTTATGAGCTAGTCCCCTTTTTATTATTTTTTCCATTGACATTTCTTAGAGTCCAGTAGTTAGGGTTTCAGTCAGTTTTCCTGTTTTTTCTTTATATATTGATTCAATAAATGTATAATTATTTTGTATTACATGTCTGAGTGCTTTTCGTGAGGTTTCTTTTTCTTCTTTTGTGTTTATATACTTTATTTATTCCTCTAGCACCGCCAACAGAGGTATTCTGTTATTTTCAGTTATTCTCT
Organism: Ascaphus truei; assembly: GCA_036426205.1. Taxonomy (NCBI): domain Eukaryota; kingdom Metazoa; phylum Chordata; class Amphibia; order Anura; family Ascaphidae; genus Ascaphus; species Ascaphus truei. The sequence continues at coordinate 109,032 of WSYH01001579.1, read as the reverse complement.
GTTTTGGTTTAGACAGTATTTATTTGTATTGGTTGTTCTGATGCGGTATTCAAACTTGTGTGTCTTATTGATTCTTTCTGTCTAACAGTGTTCCCCGAATACCTGCTCCACTAATTCTATATTATTTAATTATTTGGTATCAAATTATAATGGATTTTAATGCCAATGAGCAACAACGTCTTAAAAATGCTGATGAAATCTTTTTTATGTCTGATGTTAGCCACATTCAGGCACCTCAAACGGTGTCAGCCATAGGAAAAGATAATATTAAACTATTAAACACATTGATGCGTAAGCGTGCAAGAACATGGTGGAACAAGACTGCTCTTGAGAGGTATCTTGACCACAAGCTAATTCCTAGAGGCCTTAGATTACAAACGTTCCCTGCATTTCAATTCAGTGACCCAAATTATAAGACTAGATGGGAGACTGCGTTAAATACTTGTTCTTTTGAAATAATGAGTACGCAGATTGAATATGATACCAACACTTTCAAGGAGGTCTCTTCAGAAATTGAGACATTGTATCAGAGCCTTGAACCCAGTGATTCTGAGCGTGTTACTGCTATATAGAGGAGGACATTGTTAAATATGAGAAAGAAATTATTGAAATAAAACAATCAAAATTTGCCCGTGACTCTATAGATTATCAAACGGATAAAGTCTATAAGTGGCAACGAGGCATACCAAGAAAACAAGACCTCCACATATAAGTAATATAGCTGCCTCCTCCAGTGCTATATCTACTGACATTGATTCTTCAGATTATGACTCCAGGCACTCTGCAGAAGGAGATGCAAGCTCGTCATCTTTTTTAGGAAGGATCGACGGACGAAATCATCCGCCAGGAGGACGAGGCGAGGAACCTCGTCAATTAAGAGACAGAGAGCGGTATGGCTACAGGGGAAGGAAGGGCAAACATGCCAAATGGTAAGCAATGAATTGATCATAATTAACCTTTCAGATGTGGTTCTTTCTGATGAGCAGACATCTGTTCTTCAGAAGGGCCTCTCTTTCTCACCTACCCTTTTTGTTAATAAGTTTGACTGAGTTAAAGACCTTAATCTGTTTTGTTGAAAGCTGCTTCTTACTAAACATTTTAAAAAGATGTCTCAAAGTGATGATATGGGAGCAGCAAGTGATCATGTTTGGAATACACAAGAGCTAGAACTAATTCAAGACCTTGGTTCTCAAACAACAGTTCCCACTGCAGATATTAATGAATTAATGCTGGTGTCGCATTTTAGACCTAAATCGACGTTTTGCCCTCAATTAAAACTAATTCTTCTATCGAAATTTTTGCGAATCTAGTAACTGAAGACATTCTTAAATTACCTAAATGTACAGGTTCTAATAACCTGTCTGGATCGCAGTGGAGGGCAATTACCGATTTACGTAAACTGTCAGCGGTGGAGATTAAACCGGCTGATAAAGGTGAGAATGTTGTGATTTGGCCAAAAAAACAATATGAAAAAGAGGTATTTAGGCAACTCAGGGATACGGAATTTTTCTCTAAAGTTTGTTCAGACCCTACAGCTAAATTTAAAATCGAATTGGATTGTATCCTGGAGAATGCCAGTTCACAGGGTACAATCACCTCAAAAATTAGTAAGGGTTTAACGTCAAAATTTCCTATTATACCTACTTTTTACATTCTGACGAAGGTTCACAAAAAAAACCTGAATCCCCCTGGCAGGCCCATTGTGGCAGGGATAGGGGGTTTGAGTGAGCCTATCTGTCGCTTTATTGATGCTTTTCTGTACTCTATAGTAGAGACTTTACCAACTTTTCTCCGTGACACTATGGAAGCCCTGTCCAGGCTGAATGAGATTACGGTAGATGGGAATGTAATTTTAGCCACATGTGATGTGGAGGCTCTATAAACCTCCATTCATCATCAAGATGACCTCAGAGCATCCCACTGTTTTCTATCCATGACGAATTTATCACGCAACTTAGTAGATTTTCTGATGGAGTTAAGATCCAGAAAGTATTGAGTCCAGTCAGACTGCTGGCCTTGTTTGGACTCAATACTTTCTGGATTGGACTATTCTGATGTGAGGTGATTCACTCCGGTTGGGGTGACCCCGTCTAGGATGTTATGCTACACTGAACTTTGACCATCCAAGCACTGTTAGGAGTTGAGTATATCCCTTACTCTGGTTCATATATATACTACTGCAGTATATATCAGTTACTGTACTGGAATTTAATTTTCTATCAGATGTATGACCAGTCTCCTGCATGTTATTGTACTGTAGGTTTATGTTTTGGTTACTGAATTATTTTTCCTGCTCCTTTTTCCCCTGTTCATGTGAGCTCCATTTGTAGTACTATGCTATAGAGGGGTTCATCACAGTACTTCATATATGTGTTTAGACATGTTCAGTGTGATTGTTGTGTCATGATTCTGTTTATCTGTGTCTCTTGACATTTTTCCTGATGGGCTTTCATCACACATATTTTTTTGTACACAGTTTGGAGTTTAGGGCATTTGCCTTTATTGTTATCCCATATCATTTCCTCATTGTATGACCGGCTGGTTGTTAATCACTATGGGTACTTCTGTCCCCATGGTGGTTTTATAGATTGAGGTTTTGTTTATTTTTCTCCATATTTCTGTGTTTTATGAGCTAGTCCCCTTTTTATTATTTTTTCCATTGACATTTCTTAGAGTCTAGTAGTTAGGGTTTCAGTCAGTTTTCCTGTTTTTTCTTTATATATTGATTCAATAAATGTATAATTATTTTGTATTACATGTCTGAGTGCTTTTTGTGAGGTTTCTTTTTCTTCTTTTGTGTTTATATATTTAAAAAATAAGAATCAGTTGGCACTCCTGTATTGCTTAAAGTAGTAGGTGCATGTCCCATATATATAATATTACCATACGATACCATTCCACAGTCAGTCTGCAGTCAGGAAATCAGGAGACAGCACTCAGATGTAGATAACCAAAAATAATGTATTAGTGTAAAATATAATACATCACAAAATCCAACATTTCGGTTCTCAAAAATGGGACCATCCTCAGGGGAGTGCAAAGGGAGAATGGCAAACAATCACCACAAACATATGCATCCCCCATGTCAGTTAATTAACCAATCAACACAAGAAGATGCAGAACCAGACCAGCAAGAATGACATCATCCAAATTGTTGCATAATGTACCACCATGTTGTATAACATACCTCCATCATTGTGCCACATATGACATATAATCACAGTAAAATGGAGCTGCAGCATCCATAGCGACGTGCAGCGCAACCACTAGCTGCCGGCTGAGACTACCTGACGCGCATGCGCCAAGCCGGGGTAACAACCATTGCCATGGTTACCCGTAAACAACCATCACTGTGTATGCTAGAAGCACTGAGCAGTGAAGGAACGTGTGCAGACTGCGGGGCTAGTCATACTGAGTCAATAAATAAATAAATAAAAAAGGACTGGACTGAAAAAAAAAGTGTGCATGTGAAGGGAGAAAAACCAGGGAAGGAAAGAGAGGTGAAAAGGAAAGAGGGGCAAGGGAAGGTGGTGTGTACTATTGGGGAAAAAAGGGATGGACTCACTGATGACCGACTGGAGGGGGAAGAGGAGGGGGGTGGGGAGGGGGGTGGGGGGTTATGGACGGGGAAAGAATGGTAGAACTAAGAACACAGTGCCCAGAGCTCAATGCTAGACATATAATCACTTATAAAACAACACTACTTCAGTGGAGCAAGGGTTCACCAACTGCAGCAACCAATGGCAGACTAAAACAGCACATAAGGCACAAAAATAAGCTCATTCTGCTTAATAACATCACAGAGCCCCCTAATAAAAGCCCACCCGGGATGAATAACATGAGGTGAGGCATAATTGACACTGCTAGTAAAACCTTCTATATACACTGGTGATTCCAGAGTCCCATAATCTGTCCAACAGGACTTCCGCTCCTAGAGAAAATAACATAGCTGGAACTCTTTATTGAGGCGCCGTGGTGTCATGGTGTTAAGATCAAAAATGGCCTTAGCCTCCAGTTGCAGCAACGGTTTATTACGATCACCCCCTCTTGGTGGTGCATGTGCCTGTATGATGGGCATACAATGCAGTGTCGCCAAGCTGTGTTTGTATTTTTTAAAGTGTCTAGCCACAGGCTGGTGCTTGAAATCATAATTTTCGTCCGTGCTTAGAAGTGCCTTTCTGATGGCACTTCGGTGTATGCTGATGCATTCTTTCAGCATGAGCATCGTTTTCCCTATATAATAGAGGCCACAGGGACATTTAACAAAGTACACAACAAACCTGGATTCGCAGTTCAGATGTTGTCTGATCTATAAGGGGTTCCCACTCTGGGGGTGGGCAAACGAGGTGCCGGTCTGCATGAACTGGCTGTTGGTACAGCCATGACATCTGTATGCCCCCGGTTTTCTTGCTAGCCAGTGTGTGGTAGGCATGTATTTGTTGACCGGGTCTGAACGTGAAAGCAGGTCTCCCAGATTCCTACCCCTCCTATAACAGAACAGTGGCGGAGCCACTCAGTCTTTGCCTATTTTGCTTTAATTTGCCAAAATATGCCAATGTTTATTAATAGACTGTTTGATGTGTCCAGAGGCAGTGCTGTACGTGCTGATCACTTTACATTGTTCTGGTTCAACATCCTTCTGGGTAGATTCCAATAAATCCTCTCTCTTAGCGAGCCTGGCTTCCGCCAGGGCATCCTCGATCTCCTCAGGGATGTATCCGCTTTCTCATAAGCGGTCAGCCATCTCCTGTTGTGCCCCCTCCACTAGTTGTGGGTCACTGGTAATCCATCGTACCCGTAGTAGTTGGGAGTATGGTAGGTCAGCCTTCAGCGGTGGCGGGTGATGACTAGTGGCGTACAGGAGAGAGTTCTTGTCTGTGGGTTTCTTAAACAAACTAGTGCTCAGTTTGCCATTGTTCTTATACACCACTGTATCAAGGAACGTGATTTCCTCCTGACTGTGACTGATGGTAAAACGTATGGTGCTGGGAATGTTATTGAGATATTCAAAAACTATCAGTAGTTCCGATTCTGGTCCTCCCCACACCAGGAGCACATCATCAATGTAGCAGCTATACGGCAATATGCGGTAGGAAAATGGGGCGTCCGTGAGCAGGTGAACCTGTTCATAATGGTTCATATATAAATTGGCATAAGCCGGCGCCACATTGGACCCCATGGCTGTTCCCCGCAGTTGCAGATAAAAAGATCTCTCGAACTTGAAGAAGTTTTTGTGCAATATAAGATCCAGCAGTAGTAGTAAAAACTCCGCAGGTGGACCCTTGTGCCTCGCAAAATTGCCGAACTCTGTATGGACTGCTCCCATACCCTCTGCATGTGGTATATTGGTGTAGAGACTGGTCACATCTAGGGTGACGAATATGGTCTCTGGTGTGACATTGGTGAAGCATTGAACCTTGGTAATAAAGTCGGTAGTGTCCATTACGTACGAGGTCATCCGTGACACCATCGGCTGTAGGTAAAAATCTGCGAGTTGGGATAATGGATGACAGAGTGAACCGCGTACCGATATAATCGGTCTTCCCAGAGTCTTAGTAATTGATTTGTGAATCTTCGGGAGAGTATAGATAATTGGCATGATGGGATATGACTGTGTGAAAAATTTAGCTATACTCTCAGAAATCCAGGAGTTGTAGATCCCCATTTGGATGATGGAATCAACTCCTTTTTATATATTGATGTTGGATCACCCGTCAGTTGCTTGTAGTTATCCCTGACGGATAGCTGATCCATGATCTCCTTCCTGTAGTCTGGGTAGGCATGATGACTATTCTACCACCCTTATCAGCAGACCGTATAACGATTTCTCCGTTGATTTTTAACATCTTCAGAGCAGCATGTTCATCTCTGGTCGAGTTATTGTAGCTGGTTTTGTAATGAACAAGCTGTTGCCTGGTATGTCTCTCTACTAGACCCATAAACGTAGAGATATTGCGGTTAATCACCAAGGGATCAAAGGTACTTCTGGGCTTTAAGCGGCTTGTTGTCTCTCCGGCAGTCCCCAAGCGCATCTCCATTGTGGGTCTGCTGTAGAAGTCTTTCAGACGTGGCTGTCTGTTCAGTTTAAATAGGTCCACCTCCCAGTTGAAGGGCTGCTTCTCGCAGCTGCTTGCCATTTTCTTAATCGGTCTGATTTAGCACCTGCACAAATCACTTTTCTTTTGGATTCTATTCAGTTTCTTCTCACGCACAATTTTTTTCTTTTTAATGGGGTTCATTATCCCCAAACATGTGGAAAGGCCATGGGCACCAGTTTTGCCCATTCCAACGCTAACCTCTTCATGGGGTGGTGGAAGTCTTTCCACGTGTTTGGAGAGATGAACAAATATAGGGAGCACATTTTATTTTAGAAGCGGTACATTGACGATCTTCTACTTATTTGGGAAGGTGATATCACGACACTACTTCATTTTATTTCTGCACTTAACACTAATGAGTTTAATCTCTCTTTCACTTAATCTTATAATTTACAACACATAAATTATTTAGATTTATGTTTATACTTTGACACAGCACTTTCAATTCAGACCACTCTTTATAGAAAACCTAATTCTCGCAATACGTTTTTTAAGAGCCAGTAGCTGTCATCCCCCAGCCATGTTCAAAGGGATTCCCAAAAGTCAGTTTATGAGAGCACGCCGTAATTGTTCAAATGAGGATGAATTCGAACTTCAATCTAGTGAGTTGTATAGATGCTTTTTGCAGAGGGGATATAATCGGAGAGATTTAGATATATCCATTTTTGAAGTTTCAGCTATGAGAAGAAAATCTTTGCTGGGACATATACCTAAAAAAAACTAGACTTAATGACAGTCCCTCCTTTATTACTCCACTTAGCAGACAAGCAGAATCTATCAAAACTATTTTGAAAAAACATTGGAGTGTATTATCATTGGACCCTGTATTAAAACCTTATGTCTCGGCAGATCCAAATGTCATCTTTAACTGTGCAAAAACGTTGGTTAACTCATTATTACCGAGTCTTTTTGGATCAAGAGATGTGGGGAGATCTTCATTGCCTAAGGGGTCATATTCTTGTACTCATTGTAAGGTATGTCCCAAAATGAGTCAAAGTAAATTATTTTGCTCATCTGTGACAAGAATGATCTATAATATACAGACCTTTATTAACCGTAATTCCACTTTTATTGTTTATTTGTTAAAGGCATAAACATTGATTGGGATTTAAGTCATTTTTTTGTAATTATTCAACACATGGTTCTCAAGGTAAAAATCCAGTACGCTTCGCGTCTGTCTAACAACTTAGTTCTATCTCCACCTCTTGGTGGTATCGGAATTTGTTCAGTGCCTTGAAATGTAAAAAGATCCTTACTGCATTGGGACATTTTGAAAAATATTTGGATACTGGGTGATATTGATCATTATTATCAATGAGTCTAAGATGCTCCAGTATCCTGACTTTTAAACGTCGGGTTGTTCTCCCGACGTATTGTCGTTCACACCCACATTTTAACAAATAAACAATAAAAGTGGAATTACAGTTAATAAAGGTCTGTATATTATAGATCATTCTTGTCACAGATAAACATATATTTGTTTAGGTAATATATAATTTAATTATCTTAAGTTTTCACTGTTTGGTCATGGTTATTAGTTATGGGTTATTATATTACTTTACTATATTATTATATAGATAAACTTTTTGTACATATTATTGATTATTATTATTATTAATGTACAGACTTCTTATTTATGTTATTGATTATTAATTATTATTTTTAGCAATTAAATATTCCATATTTATAATTCGTGATTTAAAAACATACAGGACACCTACAAGCTCATATTGAACCCCAAAATAACCACAACATATTGTGACATAGTCCAAAGATGTTAGGCAGCTTTCTGCCCCATTTTAGAGCAGAAAGTGCAGGAATAGTTACAAATGATCCGTTCCACAGCTTCCCATTACCTCAGGCAGCTGGATGGAAAATCCAGACCACAGATTACAATGGCTCTAGTTCTCCCTCACCTGCTCTTCTAATCACATGCACAGGTATTTAGAGCAGAGAGGTTTTGCATTTCACTCTCTCTCCTTGGAGCCTGGGGGCTGGGGGTGTCGCTGCTCTCCTGCATCCAGTGTCGAGGTTGACGGCCTCTCCACGTATGACAGTACCAGAGGATTTGCCTGGACCCCACGAACAGATAAGACAAAACAAATGATTACTGCTGTTGCTAAAAGACTGTGCTGTATCTTGTGTCCCTAAATGAGAGAGCATTGTTTTAAGCTGGGGAACCAGTTTAGTTGGCCAGCAGCTGTTAGAGAGACTGATTCTGAAGTGTAGTTAGATCCCTGAAAGGGATAGGATTTGCTTATATGATTTTGGTTTTATTTCTTGAAATAACAGAGGGGGAAATATTGTAACACTGAAATGTGTGAACTGCTGAATGAAAGTATCTGAGTACCTCTAACCTACACATGTTAAAGCTGCAGTACCTTAATTGGATGAAAATAAAGCAGGCAGAAGCCTGAGTTAAGCAGCACAATACTTTGCATGATCCTGTTTGTTGTATAATTAACCCTAGAAGACTGTGTCGGGAAGAACCCAGACAGACGTCAGCACTACAAAAGAGGGGCGTTTGTCACATTCCCGACACAGTCTTCTAGGGTTAATTATACAACAACAGGATCATGCAAAGTATTGTGTGCTTAACTCAGGCTTTGCTGCTTTATTTTCATCCAATAAGGTACTGCAGCTTAACATGTGTAGGTTAGAGGTACTCAGATACTTTCATTCAGCAGTTCACACATTTCAGTGTTACAATATTTCCCCTCTGTTATTTCAAGAAATAAAACCAAAATCATATAAGCAAATCCTATCCCTTTCGGGATCTAACACACTTCAGAATCAGTCTCTCTAACAGCTGCTGGCCAACTAAACTGGCCCAGCTTAAAACAATGCTCTCTCATTTAGGGACACAAGATACAGCACAGTCTTTTAGCAACAGCAGTAATCATTGTTTTGTTTATTGTTCGTGGGGTCCAGGCAAATCCTTGGTACTGTCATACGTGGAAGAGGCGTCAACCTCGCACTGGAGCAGGAGAGCAGCGACACCCCCAGCCCCCAGGCTCCAAGGAGAGAGAGTGAAATGCAAAACCTCTCTGCTCAAATACCTGTGCATGTGATAGAAGAGCAGGTGAGGGAGAACTAGAGCCATTGTAATCTGTGGTGGATTTTCCATCCAGTGCCTGAGGTAATGGGAAGCTGTGGAACGGATTATTTGTAACTATTCCTGCACTTTCTGCTCTAAAATGGGGCAGAAAGCTGCCTAACATCTTTGGACTATGTCACATATCCCCCTCCCCAGCTCACACCTACTGGGGTGAGCGGCCATGGGTCCTCACTGGGTGAGCGTCTACCTGAAAACTTGAGCTAACTCCTCAGTACACATTAAAAGAACCCAGACAGACGTCAGCACTACAAAAGAGGGGCGTTTGTCACAATATATATAAGCATATAAGTGTCACAGAGGAGTGCTACTGAGCATGGCAATATATATTTAAAACCAGAGACAGACCATGAAACACAGACAGAACTCAGTGTACATCCAGTAAAACTTATACACGGTACAGTGCCTAAATATAACAGAACATGAAACACAGACAGAGCTCAGTGCACATCCAGTGAAACTTAAAAACTGACTAAGAACTATGCAACTAATTCTGACAGATTTATTATAAATCATTCTTCCTGGTAATGCACAGGTTATTAAGAATTTATATTAGTGTTAGGGACCCTTGAGATGTGGTCTGCCGTGTAGTGGCTCAGGGGTTTACAACACTTTGGCCAAAATGTTAAACTAAAAGACCATTTTATTTAATAGATATCTATACATATATATTTAGGCACTGTACCGTGTATAAGTTTCACTGGATGTGCACTGAGCTCTGTCTGTGTTTCATGTTCTGTCTCTGGTTTTAAATAATTCATGATTTTACATGCTTTCACCAATAACTGTTTATGCCCCCTTTTTTGTCTATAAGGGTCTATGTATACATGTCTATACTGTTCTATATCCATGTGTGTTTAATGTTGTACTCATGGATCATAGTAATAATTACCATTATATTAATATTTTTACGATATGATGGTTTTTTAGTCTATATTGCCATCTATTCTATATTCATCTCCACACACATTGATAATTGTCCTCTTTGAACTACAAGGTTTTTAATTTATTCCCTGATTATGTATACTATGTAGAAAAATTTAGGTTTACACATATTATATGTACCATATTTTTATCAACTTATACTTATACATATGTAATATTAACTGAGATTCCTATTATGTGTAACTAATATGTGTTTATTTCATGATATACTACCTCAGGGTTTTGCTTCTTAAGCAATAAGATTTTCGTTTTTATTTTTCTAAATGTTCTTTGTTGTCTGCGATTAATAAAGTTTTTTTAAAGAAAAAAACAGTGTACCACCTGACCTGCTTGGTCTGTGGGGATGTACATTGCGTCAGCGCGACTATGTTTGTAGACGAGCGATAATTACGTAATCTCCGAGGGCGCGACGGACAGTTCAGGTGAGCATAAAGAAGAAGCTAATGTTAAACTTTGTACACCTTGATAAAGTGCTGTTGCATGAAACGCGTAGGTGCGTTCATGTTGTCCATTTTTATTGTCTATTAGCCTGCAATAAATATGATCAATTGATTTACTTTTGGAGATTGCCTGGATATTTTTTCCTTCTGAAATCAGAGGTTGGATTCCCTTGGCTGTGCACTATCGACACCTGCTGCTTTCTAGTCCCATTATTTACCCTGATTTTGCAGTTTATCATGCACAAAGAGTCATAGTGTAGGTAAAGGGACTGTGATCAAAATGGGGACTCCCTCACCCGGGAATGCTAACAGTGAGTCACACTTAAAATGGCATCTCCCGCCAAGTCTGGTTGGCACACGTGCTGCCTGCAAACAGGCGGCACGAAAATTGATTACCAAAGTCTGTCCGGGTCTGGTGCGAAAACCAGAGCCCCGCCCGGTGCTGTGGGTGGCTCAGCGCAGTCAGAACCACTCCTTGAAAGAGGTTGCTCCTTCTCTGGAGTCCACCAGGGGGAGCAAGCACAGTGAGTCTCAATCAGTAACTGCTGCCTCCACTGAGGAAAGTACAGGATGCAGCGAACCACATCCTCAGTTGTATGGTGTTTGGCCCGCAGAAGGATTGTATGTAACATTTCTTTTGTGCCCATGCTTACAGAAAGACCTTAAACTCTCTGGTGGTGTGGACTTTGATCCCTATCAGCGACCAAGAGGGGTTCAGGTAGTGAAAGTGGAAGGAAAAATGTATGTCAGATGCCTATGCCCCGTGTGATTTTCCAGATCGAATCCAAGCGAATTGAGCTGGGGACCCAAGTGTGCCTGCTGCGGGGCACAGTTCCTGAAGCCCATGCTGCTGCGGCCTACAGAACCCACAGAGATAGATGCAGCTAACCAACATACCTCAACTACTGAGATTCCGGAGGGCCCGTGCGCCCTAACCGCGGCTCCAGAGCCGGATCCAGATTCGGTTCTGTATAGGGAGAGAGGGGGTGACCTGGTATTAAAGGGGTTGCACCCCATTTGGCCATCCCCTGACCTCACCAGGGAGACAAGGGGTTAACTGGGCTGAGGTCCAGAACTGTGATTTAACCCCCTGTTATGACATGTAAATGTATATTCCCCTGTTCCCCTGTTTTATTGTAACATCTGGTTAATCAGTGTCTGCATCACACACACACTAGGATCCATCCGGGAGCACAAGGGTTAATAGTTGTTTAGTGATTATAGCCCTTTGTGTAATTTTCCCGCCTTTTCAGGCACCATTTTGCAGGCTCCCATAGGCCGCCATTGAGGCTTCATGTGTTTCAATGGCGAATCTTGCTGTTGAGTCCTGTTTCCTGAGAAGACCAGCAGATGGCGTCCGAGAGGAAGAGCGGCGGTTTCCCATTGTAAGTCAATGGGCCCATTGACTTCAATGGAGAATCCTCGAAAGAGCTTTCCAGGAACGAGTTGGCTGCCGTCCAAACCGCTTAACCGCAAAGCGGATACATTTTCAATAGGAGAGCTTTGATCACTTAACAAGTCAATACACACACAAAGTAAAAAGTCCCCGGCGCTAATAAGTCCAAGATACCGTGATCTGGAAGGCAGTCTCTGAACTAAGGCTCCTTTTGGACGGGTTTATGGGCTTTGTTGAAAATGTTCCAGATGGGAAGGTGTCCTTGTTGTGGAATTCCACTGCTTCTGAAATAACAGATAACAAGGCACACCGATTGCGTAGCGTATTTCAACAATCAATCCCTATCTTGAGTTATGAAGAATCCTACTCACATAATGAACGCCTGCACATTCAGTGGAGAGAATCTGTAATCACTTCCCTTCTCCTCAGCTCTTCTCACGGACCCCATGTGGAATGGCTTCCTGGAGTGCTCCTCGATCAGCGATGGCGTTGGTAGTATTAACCGATGTGGCACCCCCACGGATAGGGAAATAGGGAATGACACAGATATGGTGCAATACGAAACAGCTATTTAATAAAACATTAAGACATGTAAAATACCCACACTCACATAGTCAGGGGGTAAGATGCAACACTCACGAATGCCGTCCGCAACTTGGAAGCTCCTTACTGTGCGACGGAGAGGATCACTGCACGCAAACCCGCTATCGGCAGAGCGTGTGACGTCAGTGATGCAGGGAACTCTCCTCGCGTCTGGAACTACGGATGCCGGATAGGCTCACAGAACTAAGCACCTCCTTCCCTATGCGTTTCGTGACTCGTGGTCACTTCGTCAGGGGCACTTGTAAGTCAATGGGCCCATTGACTTCAATGGAGAATCCTCGAAAGAGCTTTCCAGGAACGAGTTGGCTGCCGTCCAAACCGCTTAACCGCAAAGCGGATACATTTTCAATAGGAGAGTTTTGATCACTTAACAAGTCAAGTTCAACGACAAGTGGCATGGGAATAAACAGTTCTAGAGCACCTAGAAATAAAATTCTTTCTGCCCCTAGTTCCTAGACTTCCCCCCACTCGACCACAACCGGGTCCCGTATCCTGGAACCCCGATAAGGGTCGAACCGAGAAGAGCGGGTCGCGCCATAGGTTCCAATGGCGGCAGCAGAAACGGCTCAGGAAAACAGCTAAGTGTCAAAAGCTGAAATTTGGTAATCCATAGCTCCGGTTCCGGAGGGCCCAGAGGATCAGGGTTTGGGGTATCTGTAGTCACTGCTCCGGCATCGCTACAGAACCATCCTTGACCCTCTTGGACCAACCCGACGGAGTATGGACCCCCTTGAAAGTTCGGGACTTTTCCCATAGACTCCAATGGCGGCCAAACCCCATTGACCGGCTATGGTGGAAAACCCCCATTGACTTCAACGGCGGCATCACCCCGTTGAAAGTCTATGGCGGCGGATTCCCATAGCCGCTAACGGCGGCGGTTTGCCATTGAAAGTCTATGGTGGCAGAGCCCGTTGTTTTCAATGGGGATTTAGTGAATGTGAAACGGTTTTAAGTGTATTTGTGTATCTCCGGTTCTGAAGGTCGTAGCAAGTCTCAAATTGGACCATAGGATGTCCCAGTTCCGGCATTGAGAACTGGGAAGTTTGGACCTGCTGGACCCAACGGAACCGGATATTTTAATATGTTTATGTTTTATCTTTCATACTGTGTTTCAATGTATGGGTAAAACCCAGAGGAAATTCCTTTGCACACCAGAGTAGCATATGGCCAGAAAGGCGACCCAATGTCTAGGATTTAAGTATGTTTCAAAGGATTTTGTCACCTCCACTGTTTGCATGAGGGCGGAGATTACTCAAACCAGAGCAGTTTTCAAGAGTTCCATTTCACACCTCACAACAAAGCATATCCTGCCAGGAATTCAATCTGGTAGACTAGCTGGCATTCCTGATGCAGAGGAGGGGTTACAGAAATGAGACCCCAGAGCTCTACTGCGCATGTACCAACTAGCAGGGGGGCATGTGTCAAAATGTGTTCCCACGTTAATGAGTGGCTAGAGTTAATTGAAGACCAATCCACTGTACTCAATGTTATGGATAGGGCACAAAAGGTTTATAAACTGTTGTTCACCCTTTATCCTTTGTCTTCTGATATCATCTGATTGTTACCTGATTGTGAGAGAATTGCTATGCTTCATATATCTCATTCCCCATCCCCAAAGTAAGTGTACTTCTTGTCTGTTACTGTATTATTCGTGTGTTCACCTATCCAAAAGAATAAATATACTTTATTATATCTAATGGAAAAAAGGGGTTGAATGTCCTCGGGCGCGTCACTCTGCTTGCGGCTCCACAGCGTGTATTATATGCAAGGCAAAAGAGAGAGAGAAGGGCCACAGTGAAAAACCATGGTTTTAAAATTATTAAATTAGTTATCCACTCACATTCTTAAATAAAATATGTTCTTAATTTTCCCTCATCGAAGACTTTCATTTAAATTCACGAATACAAAATCCTTTAATAGGTTTTAATTATCCTTCTATCTCAAATACGCAATTGATCTCTACTCTTAGACTTCCTTTTTAAACTTACAGGAGACATATAACTAATAAAGGTTTTTTAAATATGCCACCTGTTTTTAAATATATGTGTAACACTTTAATTTTATTGTGTATATTGATGTAATAGTGTACTTTTGGCTGAAAAAGGAATGATAATCAGTCAGAGCAAAACCAGCAATGCAAAGGTTAAGATCAGAGACTCCACAAGGCATAAAAGGCTACTGCTACCCCGAAGCTGCTGACGTCACTGAGGAAGCATTGGCGAAACGCGTCTGACGTTTTTTGGTCTCTACAAGCCACCATAGTGAGGAGGTCTGATTTCCCTGGCCCAGCGTCTCGCCGTCTGCGCATGCGCATGCACAGCGGAGCAGAGAAGTCTGGAATTGTCTGCACGGGGAAGATAGGCAGCCGGAGGGGGAGGACATAGCCTGTGCACGGGCTCTGGACATCCGCACTGCGGCTACCTGCAACCCAAGCCACAGACAGCATACATCTGCCAAGTGGGAACCAGCCGATACAGGACATCACTGCCCAGAAAGGGATTAATTGTGGAACCTGGCGGCATCTCCTTCCTATGCTCGAATTGATCGGTCGCTTGTAAGTTTTAAATCTCAAGTTTTTATTCGTTAATAAATTGTATTGCACTATTTTTTCCCTTTTATTTTTTACTAAGGAAGATTTTAGAAGGCATCTCCTCGGCCTCAACCCATCTACCTGCACATAGAAGAGAAGACACCTACTACAAAAGGAGAAAGAATTACCAATTCAAGTTTTGAGAGTTTTAATGTGAGTGTGTCCCCAGTCAACAAATTTGAATTAACAATAGCCATCCCTTGTCTTTATTTTCTCACCCCTCGCAACCACCCCCCCCCCCCTTCCCTCCACCCTGATGAAAAAGTGTGCAAAACTTTGAGCTGTCTTTTTTCACTGTGGCCCTTCTCTCTCTCTTTTGCCTTGCATATAATACACGCTGTGGAGCCGCAAGCAGAGTGACGCGCCCGAGGACATTCAACCCCTTTTTTCCATTCAAATCCATACAGAGGTTGGTGAATAACCTCTGAAAGACTCAGGCAGCGAAATCACTCTGTGGAAAGGACTGGAACCACAAATTGAACAGTAGGCTAATCCTTTCTTTTTTGGCGCAAATTTTCCCCCTTTTTTTTCCCTTTATTATATCTAAGCCTCTTTCAGTTCAACACAGTGATTTGTGTAACCTTAATACCTGTGACAGGCTATCGTCACAGGCTATTAAGTTAACTGGTGGGAGCGGCGGGATTGAACTGGACCTGGATTACAGTATTCTGCGGGGTACTGTGATCTAGTGGGAACTTGATGGTAATTGCAAGTTCCTGGGACTAAAGATATTGAACACACGGTAGTGCAACAAGTAACGCAAGTTGTCACACCACCTCACGACCCAGAACCATGAGTGAAGCGGATAACATCTACTACCTGACGACTAGAACTCAGCTAAGAGACAAGTGCCGTGATTATGGACTGGAATATGAGGACCAGGAGGTCGAAGACATGGTTGTCGCAATCACGGCATATAAAGCCGAATGGGCAGAATCTCAGGATAAGGCTCACCTTGCCCTTGTACAGCCGCCCGGAGATCAGGGACTGAACCCAGTGCCGGAGCGGCAGAATCCCGAGCAGGGGACAAGTGCACCTCCCAGGACAAATGTGACAAGAGGGGCACTGATGGCTGTGGCCACCAGTCCGTTTACCCCTGAAATGCAGTTTATTTTGCTGATTTTGCAGTTTATCATGCACAAAGAGTCATAGTGTAGGTAAAGGGACTGTGATCAAAATGGGGACTCCCTCACCCGGGAATGCTAACAGTGAGTCACACTTAAAATGGCATCTCCCGCCAAGTCTGGTTGGCGCACGTGCTGCCTGCAAACAGGCGGCACGAAAATTGATTACCAAAGTCTGTCCGGGTCTGGTGCGAAAACCAGAGCCCCGCCTGGTGCTGTGGGTGGCTCAGCGCAGTCAGAACCACTCCTTGAAAGAGGTTGCTCCTTCTCTGGAGTCCACCAGGGGGAGCAAGCACAGTGAGTCTCAATCAGTAACTGCTGTCTCCACTGAGGAAAGTACAGGATGCAGCGAACCACATCCTCAGTTGTATGGTGTTTGGCCCGCAGAAGGACTGTATGTAACATTTCTTTTGTGCCCATGAAAAGACCTTAAACTCTCTGTGGTGTTGGACTTTGATCCCTATCAGCGACCAAGAGGGGTTCAGGTAGTGAAAGTGGAAGGAAAAATGTATGTCAGATGCCTATGCCCCGTGTGATTTTCCAGATCGAATCCAAGCGAATTGAGCTGGGGACCCAAGTGTGCCTGCTGCGGGGCACAGTTCCTGAAGCCCATGCTGTTGCGGCCTACAGAACCCACAGCGATAGATGCAGCTAACCAACATACCTCAACTACTGAGATTCCGGAGGGCCCGTGCGCCCTAACCGCGGCTCCAGAGCCGGATCCAGATACAGCCGGCACCTCATAAAGGGGGCTGTATCTCGGGGAGCAGGGGGTCCCCTGACCTGAAACCAACGCGGTTCAGCTCCGGAGACCCCCTGCACATGTACACTATGAATAAAAATGTACAGTACTGTATGTTAGGGGTTATAGGCGACGGCTTTAAAGACAACAGCTCGCAAACGCCCCCATGCGTTTTTACACGGCGTTGCAGTATTGCAGCCAGCGGGAATAAAATGCTTAAATCACAGCCGCGAAAATAACGCTATATACCCCTTGAGAAAACGACACAAAACCGCACATCACCGGGATCTTCTGAAATTCGCGGAGCTAGCCGAGTTAGAATAAAGTTGGCCGCCATTGTAAGTGGATAATTTCACAGAAATCTTGGCTCTTGAGTGTAGCCTACTTACTAGATGTAAGTGGTGTAGGGGCAACAATTGGTATCTTTCCAAATACAGTCTCCTGTATCTAGGCTTTGATGCACTCCAAACAAGGTATTTAGTGTGATGATTATATGGAAAGACAATAGGACATATCCATGGTGCAGATCAATGGCATAAAGGTAGGTATTTATACGTGATAAAAATGCGCACTTACAATAAAATTAATTTAAAACTGCATGTATTACAATATCAGTGAAGGAAGAGAGGATATGATACCGCCGTCGCTCACCCCGCCACCTCTGTTTGGTGCATTATACAACTCCCCCGCTTGTAGCTGGATGCTGCGTGGTCACTCACTGCACTACAACAGCTCGGTTCCCCTGCGGTCTCCAGAATGTGACGTCCTCGTCTTTTCTCCTCCTCTGATACTCCTGACGAAGCCATACACTCTTAGTGGTGAAACGCGTAGAGGAGTGCCGCCCAGAGGAGGAGAGAAGGCGAGGACTTGTGCCGATCCCAGAAGCCCTACCAGAAGTGACGTCACACTCTGGAGACCAACATCTAGTAGCCTCTGGAAACATTTGCTTTAACCTTTTAGGAGTATAATACCAGCGTAACAAAATGTTATAGATATTCTCCTTTGTCACTGTACAGAGGTTTTACCCGCATTCTCACATATATCTTCCCAGTCCTCTCTCGTTATTTAAGTCTGGAAGTACAGAGCCCACTGATCCATATAACTATGGGTCGGGGTATCCTTTTGGGGGATTAAACATTGGTTAAGTGACGAAATCACACATTTTTGATACTTTTTTGTTTTACATAAATCTTCAAAACGTGTATATCTGGGAATTCCTCATTATAAAAAACTTGACGAGCAATGTGTTGGATCTGCATATATTTGAACATCTCAGGTCTTCAGATTTTAAAACCCTGACCATGGAAAACTGGAAGAAATCCCGGGTTGCCGAACAGGGGCATAAGTCTAGATGGGGTTGACATGACCCTATACTGTACTTCTTTTTTACCAGATGCCAGATTTTCAAGGTAAACCCGATTACCACCATGTAGTCTCTAGTAAGGTGTATCCCCAGATATCTTAAATGGGCCTTTTTCCACTTGCAGTCAAAGTGCCATTTAAGGACATCAACCTCCTTTTCCGTTAGTGTTAAATTTAACGCTTACAATTTTCCTACGTACATTGATTTTATACCCTGCTAGCTCCCCAAACCAACAGAGTGTGTATTGCAGATTCGGAAGGGATGTCAAAGGGTTGGATATTGTAAGGATAATATCATCCCAAAGATTAATACTTTGTAACACTATTCTTTTATTTTAATACCTTGTATATTTGGAGAGATTCTGATTGTGGCCGCGAGAGGTTCGATTGTTAAGGCAAAAAGGAGAGGCGAGAGGGGGCACCCCTGTCTAGTCCCATCCTTAATTGTTATTAGGTACCTCTCTCCCCCTGGAATTTTCAAAGTGGCTATTGGTGTCTGATAGAGGGCACGGATCCCTTGCAAATAAAACCCCAAAAATCCAAATGCCTCTAATGTTTTATCCCCAAAATCCCATCTTATCCTATCAAGCGCCTTCTCTGCGAACTAACTCAACAATACTTCTTTCAGTTTAGATTTATGTATCTGTTCAATCAGATTGCTAATTTTCCTAGTGTTATCTGATGCCTGGCGTTCACTCACAAACCCCGATTGGTCATAGTGGATTAATCTACGAAGTATTTGATTCAGCCTGTTAGCCAGAATTTTACTATGCTGAATATTTTCAGGTCCGTATTAAGCAATGAGATTGGCCTAAAGCTACCACAACATAGAGTGTCCTTACCTTCTTTAGGGATCACCACTATATTGGCTTTCGTCATCTGTGGCGGAGGATTTGACTTCTGCTAAGAAAATCGTTAAATGGTCTTAGAATTCCTATAAAATTTTTATAGTACAGATTTGAGAAACCATCTGGGCTGGGTGCCTTTGATGGCTTCAATGAGCTAACCGCCCTTGCTAGTTCTATCTGGGTTATTTTTGCATTTAAAATGTTATGGTCTTCCTCTGTCTGTTTTGGGAGGTTGCAATCTCTAAAATAATCCTCAATCTGAGTCGGTTCTGGGATTTTAGCATTTGGGCCAGAGTTATTTAGGTCATTGAGGTCCATATAAAATTGTAGCAAATGCCTCAGCTATCCTAGAGGGGTTGTAAGTCATTTCTCCTCCCTTCATTCTAATAGCAGGCCCCAACGTTCTCAACCTAGGGTATCATGCAGTAAGCAGCGGAAAAATGCATTAGGCAGTTTAGCAATTCGCCATGTTTTTGGCGTGTTAAACTCGCTGTATGCAGGAATGGGCCAATCAGCGGCGAATCAATGCGCCACTACCATTTGCAAATATGGCGACTCGCTTGGCGGGAATGTTGAAATGCCGTGCACGCACCGCCACTAGCGTGCACGCACCGCCAATGGCGTTCTGTTTCTGAATCGCGCGATTAAACAACCAATGGCGTGATTGTGCGGCCTATTTAAAGGTAACATTTGTTTATATTCTTTCTCTGTGTTGTTGTGAGAGAGAGAGGGAGTGACGGACAGAGCTGTGCATTGTGAGAGTAATTGATAGACGTGTTGTTTGATTTGTTTAGTGCTGTTATATTTTGTTTTCAATTTGTTGTTATTGTCTATTTGAAATTGTTTAGTGAGCTTGAGGTTTTTTTTTGTGTTGCTTGTGAGTGCTACAGGTATGGACGGGAGGCATGGGAGTCAGAGGACTGATGCTGGGGTGAGTGATGTGAGTCAGGAGAGTGATGTTGCTGACAGTGTCGATGCTGAGTTCAGTCCTGTGAGTCAGGAGAGTGATGCTGGTGTGAGTGTTGCTCCTGTGAGAAGTCGTGTGAGAGAGGGGAGTGATGCAAGGGTGAGTGCTTCTCGTGTGAGTAGCTGTTTGAGAGAGGGGAGTGATGCTAGGATGAGTGCTGCTGTTCGTGTGAGTAGTTGTTTGAGAGAGGGGAGTGATGCATGGGTGAGTGCTTCTCGTGGGAGTAGCCGTGTGAGAGAGGGGAGTGATGCTAGGTTGAATACTGCCCGTGTGAGTAAGGGGACTGGGGGTGGTGTTGCGCGTGGTGGTGCTGTTGGGGGGGTGCGTGGTGCTGTTTGGGGGGGGGTGCGTGGTGCTGTTGGGGGGGTGCGTGGTGGTGGTGTGCGTCATGGTGGTGTGGTGTCTGATGGTGCAGTGCTTCTGGATTCTCTTCCATTGGAAGAAGGTGAGTCCAGTCAGCATCAGGCAGGTGCCAATGCAGCACGTGCTCCAAGGACAAAAAACAGAGTGGCAAGAAATAAAAGATTTAATAATGCTGAAATGACAGCCCTTGTGACGGGCATTGTGGCAAAATATGACCAGCTCTGTGGTCATTTAGTAGGTAAGATATTTTAATACTTGATTATGTTTCAAATTATATTCCTATGATTATGAATAAATATGTTGTAATACATGTGATTTCATGGCCTTTATGTATGTCATATGTAATACATGGTATATATGGCAGTATGTAAATGAGGTTATGTATGTATGTAAATGTCATTTATGTATTTCTAAATAGAATGCATGTTATAGATCCGAGAAGATAATAATTGTATGCACATTATCAGTTAGTCTTACAATTTACAATTGCATTAATATATTATAATGTAGGTCATGTTCATTATTGATTAATTTCCTTGTTCCACTAGTTGAAGGCAGCATGCAAAGTACAGAGACTTTAACATCATTATTTTTCATGAATTTGACAGTCTACATAGGTTATTACTATTCATGTCTAGCGTTATAAATGTGACATGTGAACAATTTATTTTTGTATTGTTGTGTATATGTGTTTTAATGTCGCCATCTGTATACATACATGACATACTATATATTACCCAATACACAGCATATATGTATATCCATACTGTTACCCTCCCTCTGTGTACACACACAACACATTCGCTATACACACACAAAATGGTGGTACACAGAACATAATAAACGCACACACCACACCTCAAATAGAAAATGGAGTTGGAACAGTTATCATAACCAGGAACCCCATCCCCTACGCCACCCACACATCAACATACAGTAATGTTACATACAAATGTTGCATTAATGGAGGGGAGGAGTCCAATTTTGTCTGAGTTTTTGTCCAATCCCCTGTCGTGTAACTGTTAGGCCTCGTTTAGGGTGCTTCCTTTGGAGGCAGTGCGTGCGGACATGAGGTACAATGTATTTAATCTGAACTGTGGTTGTCATGGTAGCAGCTGGCCTGTCTCCGAAGTATGGAGTTTATGCAGGCTAAAGTTCAATGAAGCAAACCATACGTATATTTAAGCTGCTGCAGTGTCACTGTGACCTAGGCAGCCAATTACATCATTCTTGAGAATGAGTTAAAGAGTGCAACTTCTATCCCTAACCTGGCGTCTGTGTCCCCTCCCCCTCCCTGCCTCCTCAACACTTGATTAAATCTGCTGACAGTATCAACACACATTGGCCATCACACTGGCGCCCTCCCTCAGTAACGCACTCCCTCCAACCCCTGGTTTTGCCACCCTGAACGAGGCGTAATGCTGAATGTATGAAATAAAAAACACATTTTAATGTTCTTGAATGTGCCACATTCATGCATGATTAGAACACATAACATTATGTAATCCTACTTCAGTGCTGCTCAAATAATGATGAAGTTACACACATAAATGGCATGTTTCAATAAAATTACATGTTCACGTCAGATGGATCAATTAGTGGCTGAGTTGTATTAATTTCTTCTTTGAGGCAGCTGTGCACAATTTTCTTGTGAAGCAAAACATGCACTGTTTGCTGCGTTATCACCCTGGGGTTCTGCATATGTCTGTGAAAGCATTCTTTTAAAAAATGGATGTATTATGACATTTTCTGACTATCATTCTACATTTACACCATGATGTCTATATTTTGATGTGCACGCATGTATGTTTAATTTTATGTGCCACAGATTTCAAATTATTTGCCATATTCTAAAAGTTTACACTATTGCATGCATTGATGAAAAGTGAATTTAAAACATTATTGATTGTACTACATTATTCTATTCTATTTAAAGGCAGGACCAGTTCCACAATTCGCCGTCAGTTATGGGAGGATATTCGGGTTTCGGTCTCAGCATGTGGAAATCGGTCCGGACATTGAAGAATTGTAAAAAAAAAAAATTGATGATATACGGAGAAATTTGAAAAATGCCATTCAATTTGGCCGCAGGCAAGCTTCCAGGACTGGAGGTGGACCACCAGCATCACCTATTACATTCACCCCTTTGGAGGAGATGTTGAGGGAAAAATTATTACCTGTTGTCATCTCTGGATTATCTGGAGACAGAGACATAGGCGTTTATCAACAAACTTTTCCACAAGGTGATTAATGTCTATATATGTCATGTTGTTTCTAAGAATGTTTATTATAATGTGACAGTTGAGAAAACATTAGATTCATGTTTATTTTCAACTAACATATAGGGTATTCAAAATCTGGACAATAACCTATTTTTTTTACATTTCTTCTGATAAAATAATGTTTTAAATTCATTATGGACTAATTTGTCACAAACTTAAGTAGTTAGGGTATGTTTTTTTACTCTGTAGGTGCATTATTGTGTGACCTTACACATGATTTTTGTGAGGATGTGAATAATTTAAATAACCCTTTATGCAATCCACTACATGTTATTTTTCAAATATATTTCTGATTAACCTTATAACATTAAAAATTGTCATGTTGATTATTTTTTATTTGTTACATTCATATAGTTACACCTGTGCCTCAGAACAACGAAGAAGAGGTGGTCACATCTGATTCATCTTTTGCATCCTCACTTTTGGAAGGTGAGGCTATCATGTTTTCATTTTAGAATGTGTGTTATTTTAATTTTCAAAAACACTATGTTTGAACATACATAAAATGCACATGTTGGTGATATGGTCATACATATTTATATAAACCAGACTTATGTGGTTGCACTCATATAAATAGCAACACCACATCACATGGTTTGTGAATTTGTGTCTCACAAATAATGCAGGAAACATTATAACTGTTGCTAGTATGTAAGGTCACTATGAATTTTACCCATCTCAAATACATATATTGGTACTTTTGTGTGGCAATTCAGTTATTTCCTACAGTAACTTTAGTATTGTATGTTCAACATGACATACATACAAGTAACTATGTTACTATGAAATCCTAGTAGAATTGGTATAGTAACATGTCATTGTACATGTTGTATGTCTCATGGTCTTGCAAATATGACAAAAAACAACAACAAATCTTTATGTAATATTACATAATATACATGTCTAAAAAAAAATACTATGTTAACCATACTTATCACATCAAACTGCAGTGGGCACAATCTTTTTGTACGCTGCCCTGGAAATGGGGTTTGTATTGGCTTTTCTCTGCTTGCAGTGGTGTTTTTTGTGCACGCATACACAAGCAACCCATCTTGTCCTATATTAATTTTGTTTCTTCTCCAGTGTGAAGAAGCATGCATGTATGTAACTTCTAATACACTATTAACTGTGTGTATGTGTGTTGATTGTTAGTCCTGTGTATTGAAACCGGTGGTAAATAAGTGTAACACAATGTGCGCTTCTGTAGTCTGTATGGTGTCTCTTGCACTGTTGACCCTTGTATGAAGTTAACACACATCAACATTACATCACACACTTAGATAATCCATGGCAGCACTGTTCTTTTGGAAATTATGCTGTACAGCCTGTGTTTGTGCTTTCATACATCGTTATGTCACAACTACCACATCAAGCAACATAATGTTGTTAATGAAATATGTCACTACTATGTATAGACTTGAAAATAACTGCTAAAAACTTTAAACATACACTACCGACACGCTTTATTGCGCATCGGCCAGATCCGCAAGCCGGGAGATTTCCCGGCTTGCTAGTGGCCGCCCCTCGGCGTGCCGCGCGTCATAGACACGCGGTCACGCGTCTTCGGGAGCCTGCGCCCCCTGAACGCGCGTCCAGGGCTCCCCGAGGGAGCCCTGGTGTCCCGCGATGTGGGGGACGGCGGCAGGGGGTTCCGGGGGACCCGGCGGACCCGGCAGCGGTAGGGAGAGCGCCCCGATCGGAGGGCGCTCTTCCGCTGCTTCGGCGCGCGCCCGTCACCCTCGGGCGCGCGCCAGGCTACTGCTGCGGCCAAGAACGGGCAAATGCTCGAATAAACTTGGCCGCAGCAGTATGTTCATAATGTATGTTGCAGGGTGTGCACAAACACTATTTCTAATAGTGTTTATGTGCATAATTATTTAAATCATCACACATGTCACCATTTAGTCAAAGAATTATGTTTAACTGGTGATGAATAATGCAACATACAAACAAATCTAGGAAATGAATTGTAATGATTTATTTTTTAAGATGTCAAAATGGTTAATTTTTGGCAAACACATGGAGACATGAAAACATGTTAAGAATGACAATTGTTAATGTGATTTTTTCCCATCCAAATATAGGCATTGCATCTCAAGAACATCAGAGTCCTGTACTAACACAACCACGTGCATTACCACCTGCAAATAATCAACAAGACAGTTTGGCAGCAATTGATGCATCCGAATCAAGGATGATATTACTCCAAAAAAAACACCATCAGGAATTAATGGGAGTACACCAATGTATGGCATTAGAAATGCACCAAATTCAACAGATAATAATAAAAATCCCAGAAGAATTGCATGTAATGAATAAGACATTCAGAACACTTGTGACCACTCTACAGCAAGTGAATCATCTTCTTCCACACTCTGCACGAAATGTAGGACATTTCAGCTGCAACAATGAAGGTATTTCCCATGGAGGCATTTTGTCACCACAAACAGAGGTGTTAAATGTATCTAGTGATGACATATCCCAAGTAAGAAGCTTTCATCTGGAATCACCAATGACAGCTGAACAAATGCAGACATCTAGTACAGATGATAATCTTACACACGCACCTAAAAGGACAACAAAAAGGAAAAGGTCAAATACAGAAACACAACGACATTCACTTACCTGGAAGACATTGACCAATACTGTTCAACACTGTACCCAGCAAAAAGGTATCCATGTCTATAACCAGCCTCAAAGTTTTACTGTGTCTACCCAGGGCCAAGGTACTGATCTCTATAACCAGCCTCAAACTCTTATTGTGTCTACCCAGGCCCAAACTGCAGCTCTATTTTTACAGGCCCAAACTGCACCAATCACACTCTCTCTCTCTGTCAATCACTCTCTCTCTCTCTCTGTGTATCTCTCTCACTCTTTGTCTCTCTGTCTGTCACCCTCTCTCTCTGTCACCCTCTCTCTCTCTCACCCTCTCCCTGTCATCCTCTCTCTCTGTCACCCTCTCTCTGTCACCCTCTCTCTCTCTGTAACTCTCTCTGTCACTCTCTCTCTCGCTGTGTCTCTCTCCCTGTCTCACACTCTCTCTGTCTCACACTCTGGATCTGGATATCTTATTTACTCTATATATCTTAATTGCCCTATACCTACACCAAAATAACCTTCACATGGGAGACATCGAAATCCCCCCTAACCCTGAAGACAGGTAGGGAACACCTTGTCATGATGGACACCAACTTTATCAACATATTTATATTTCTGGGTAATCGATTGAACAGAACAAGGTGCAAAATAAATTGTGATTTATTTCCTTGGTTGACAAACACACAACATCTGCAGAATACACTTAAAACAACACTTACTGGGATAAGGGAACAAAATAAATAGTTGTTATTAACCCTTCTCTTCGGGAACGGCTGCCGCTGTGCTGGAATGAAGTCTTGCGTAAAACGTAGTCACAACATGGTTTATAAGAATCACGAACCGCACCGGGGACAGCTCGGTAGGCACAGTTATAGACAATTCCTACCTACCTTTAACATGAGCACCCAATCCCCGTTCTGAGAATATTTACCCCACCAATAGTCACGTTACCCGCAGTTTGCAAAACCAGGCAAAAAGACTTCCCGGTTTGCAAAGCGCATGTATCGGTTTGACACCCGGGCAACTTAGCATACCTGGTTTACACCCTCTTTCTGGCGCCTCTTAGTCTGAGGTTTGGCGTGAAGGTGTCAATGGCCCGGGATGTCCGACTTCTCAGGAATCCGGCCATGTATACATTAGGGTGCTCTGCGGTCTTTCATCCCTGTCACTTCTTTAGACTGAGGGGCGCCTGGTCAGCGGAATCCCTTTGAAGTGTCAGGAATAAAATACCTGCAGCTCATTCACCCCCAACCTATCTTCAGGTCAGAGGAATTCTTCCCAGGCTTATTGGAACAAGTCCTGCCCATACAGTTTAAACACACAGTTTACACACTTTATTAAAACACTATGTTCTGGGTGTATTTTTACTGTAATTCTTTCATGTAAAGTTATGTTGTGTTTTATTACATATGCACACCCCAAACCAGGGTGCTGGGTGCTTCCGTTCTCGAGTTAGCTTTAGTTGCAGGGTACATGCAACCACACACGCGGGTTCTCTTGATAAGGCTTATTTATTGAGCCTTAAAAAATACAGCACACAAAAACAAAACGGCTTCTCTTCAGCATACAAAAAACAAAACAGCTTCTCTTCAGCATGCAGGACACAGACAGTTCATCAAACATGTACTTTGAAAACAGACCTTATAGCAGTAATCTTACTTCAGCATTTCAGTTCTATGTCTTGACCAGCTAGCCTGCATGTGTGTACAGCCTGGGGGTTTTTAAAACACCTTGATTATGCTGCTGGGACCACTCTAATTGTCAGGAGCTTCCCAGCCGAAAATTAACCTCGTCACTGCTGCACTGCATACCTACACATACATCTGCCAGGCATATAGCTGGTGACGTTCATTCACCCTGTCACATTCCTCCCCTGTTAGTGTGTGGCTGGGGCAACGCACGGCTGAAGCCCGACCATCCACCCCTTCTCTAGAAAAAAAATCAGCATTGGCATTTTCTTTTCCAGGCCTGTACTGAATCTGAAACGAGAAGGGTTGGAGGGCCATATACCACCTGGTCAACCTAGCATTGGAGTCTTTCATGGTATTTAACCATTTTAATGGAGCATGGTCTGTTACCAATATAAAATGGACTCCCGCCAGGTAGTGCCTCAAGTCCTCGATTACCCACTTTACTGCGAGACACTCCTTCTCAATTACTGAGTAGTTTTTTTTCCCTTGGGAACAATTTCCTACTCAGAAAAAGGATCGGATGTTCCACTCCCTCAAACTGTTGCAAGAGCACTGCCCCTAGCCCTATCTCTGAGGCATCGGTTTGTACAATAAAAGGCTTATCGAAGTATGGGCTTCTAAGGATGGGACCCTCTGATAGACACCTTTTTACCTCCTCAAAGGCTCTCTTGCACTCCCTTGATCATACCACTTGTGCAGGACACACTTTTTTGTGAGGTCTGTTAGTGGGGCTGCAACTTCCAAGTAGTTGGGGATGAACCTTCGATAGTACCCTGCTAAACCCAACAGGGAGCGTACAAGCGTTTTTGTTCGAAGGGTTGGAACTTCTTTCAGGGGAGCTACCTTATCGGCTAGTGGCCTTACTTTTCCACCACCCACTGCATACCCCAGGTATGTGGTTTCCGTCTTACCTAAGGCACATTTCTTAGGGTTGGCTGTGAGCCCTGCCTCTCTTAGCGACTTGAGGACCACTTTCAGCCTATTTAGATGGGCCCGCCAGTGTTTACTATGAATGAAAATGTCATCTAGATAGGCCGCAGCATAAGCCCTATGAGGTCTCATTACTTTATCCATGAGCCTCTGAAATGTGGCTTGGGCTCCATGCAGTCCAAATGGCATTGTCACAAACTGGTATAAACCCATGGGAGTGGCAAAGGCTGTTTTGCACTTGGACATTTCCTCTAAAGGTATTTGCCAGTATCCTTTTGTTAAGTCCAGCATTGATATATATTCCGCGTTACCACGGGCGTCAATTAATTCGTCCACCCTTGGCATCGGATATGCTTCAAACTTGGATACCGCATTGACCTTTCGGAGGTCCACACAAAATCTTACTTTCCCATTGGGTTTAGGGACCATAATTAGTGGACTACACCACTCACTACATGATTCCTCAATCATGCCTAAATGTAACATTTCTTGGACCTCCTTCTCTACCAGGGCCTTATGGCTTTCAGGCAACCTGTAAGGACGAGAACGTACTTTTACCCCAGGTGCTGTCTCTATCACATGGGAAACTAAATTAGTTTGCCCTGGTAAATCAGAAAAAACATCATTGAATTGTGTAATTATTTCTAACAAGTCCCCTTTTTGTTCAGAGGACAATTGTCTACCCATTGGGATTTTATCGTCACCCACGATGTTCTCCCGTGGGGGCTGAGGACCCAGGTCCGTTTCCTCCTCCACCGGGTGGATGAATAGAGACCGCTGCACCTTCCAGGGTTTCAGCAAGTTCACATGGTAAATTTGTTTACCCTTCCTGGACCCTGGTTGAGCGATCTCGTAATCCACATCACCCGTGCGGCGGAGTACTTAAAATGGGCCCTGCCATTTGGCTACGAGTTTACTCTCACAACTGGGTCTCCCGGGTGAAACACTCTCATGTGAGCATTCTGATTGTAATGTCTCTCCTGACTGTCCTGGGCTGATCTAAGATTCTCCCTAGCAAAATGGCCAACCACATCTACAGTAAAAAATGTAAAGAGCTAGACTGCAGAATGTCTAATGAAAATCAATTTATTAGGCACATGGCAAACAGTAAAAATGGATCTAGAAGGCCAGGATACCTCTAACGTGTTTTGCGCCTGCTTTGGCGCTTTGACAATAAATTCATTTTCATTAGACATTCTGCAGTCTAGCTCTTCATCTTTCTTGCGGTGCAGCACCATTTTTTCCTTTCTATTTTTGTATTCTTAATTGAATGCTTCATTAGTAAAACATAAATTATGTGCTTCATCTTCACACATACTAGTCATATTTTTATGTGCTGTCACATAATTATAATTATCCCTCTTTTCTATTATATCAGCCTGTGGCATTGATTTTATTTTTCTACGTTTGATAACTTCAAACAAAGTTGCTGAGGGGAGGGATCTAAGAAGGGAAGCAGCAGCAGAATTTTGAATTGAGATTTTAAGAACTTCCCTTGGTTGGGAATTCAGAGATATACAATAACATTGTAGAGAGGAAGCGGCAGCTGGCCTAAACAGCTACGGTTAAGGGGCTGCAGAGACAGAAACATGGAGTACCCAGAGTTCCACAAGGACAGGTGCTGTAGACCTCCAGTGATCACTTTTTTACTATGCTTACACTTTTTAGGACAGTCCCTTTAAGAAACTTTACTTCATTATAATGTCCATTTGTTTGATATGTTCCACATTATACCGCTGTTTTTATTAAATTAATAAAAGTTCATTTGAACATTTTGTTTCATGAAAGAAGGGGGAGGGAGAGACAGGGAGACGGAGATATGGATAAAGATTTAGGTATAAAGATCGTCAAATCAACCTTTAGTGGCAAAATGTGGAATTACATACAGATACTACATCTGTACATGCTGTTATTGCTCCCAATTGTGTGTTGCAGATAGACACACAACACACCAGCAGGAGCAACTGTGAAAAATGGATGGGACTAATGAAAAGGGGGCAGTTCTAACGGCTGCTACATTTGTACATTCATAAGGCTTTTTAAGTTATGCGAACCAAACGTTTTGGGATGAATTTGCAAAAGTTCAACATTGCCACAAAATGCCATTTTCCTGCGGATTAAACTTTGGCCAAAAGTTCGCCATCTCTAATATTTTGCTATCGTCTATGTGACAATTTAAGTCGTCCCTAATTTTTTATTTTTTGGTGTTTTTTTAATTTCTTTGAAGGATTTGTTTGCAGTGTGCCTTTTGATTGCATGCTAATTTTTTCATTTTACTTTAACATTATGTGTTGTGGTGGATTTCCTCATTATTTTGGGGCTATTAAAAGTATATGCAAAATATACTCCCAGAATAAGTTGACAATTAAACTACAACAAAACCCGATGAGAATTATTATTTTGCTGGATATATACAGATACATTTTTATAACATTCTGAAAAGTTCACAATAAAGTATTAAACTAAATAGGCAGTGGCTGAAGTTGTAGAGTTCTAATAAAATGTAATATTAGAACAGCCTTTGCAATCTGAATTAAACTTTATGAGATACTTGCCGTTTTGTTAACTGCTATAACAGCAAACAAAACCACCTTTGCCTATTTACTTTCATTAGAACATCTTGATCTGACACAATTAAATTCCTGCAGAACATTTGGTAATAAAACTATTGATCAGAAAAGCAATTCTACTGAGAATCAAATTCAGCATTTGCTCACTAGCCACAAATTACATTGGTGGATATTTTTCATGAACAAATCACATTACCAGTAGAGGTATAAATAAGTAATTGAAATGTTTCAAAGAAAAGTCGCTTCATAGCTGTGCTTTGAGTTTTAAGGGGGGGGGGGGGGAGGGAATGCAGTGAAAAACAATGCATATCTTATTGCCCTCCGCACAACAAAAGCAGAACCTATTGTTCCCACATGTCAATATGCAGTTTACTTTTTTATAATTAAAACTTATAGTTTCGTATCTTGTTCATATTTTTTAATTAAACACATAAAAGACAGACAGCACTTGCTAGTTAAAAGGTAGTTTTCCTCCTAGATAATCAGAATATTTATATTTTGCTGATACTATTTTAAAGTGTACATGTTTTTGTTTATTTCCCCAATACAAGTGTAGCCATGGTAGGTTTGGCTATTCTAATAGATGCAGGCTATAACAGACTGTCTTCTTGGGTTTTCCCCTCCTCCTGCAGCCTTTCTGAGTGACAGGATGTGGACGTGGAACTGGGTCTGTGTACAGCCAATAATGGTGCAGACTTAGTGCCCTCCCCCTCCTGTGCCTCAGGAAGGAAGCATATAAATGTAGTCATCCAGGTTCACCCTTTAGGGGGTAGAGACCTATGCCTCCATCCCCGTTATGGGCTGGGGAACAGTTAAAGCACCTGACTGAGCCTCCTGCCTACCAGTGTGGCCTAGGCCTAACAAGAACTGGAGTGGCTGCCCCAATAAAGGATCCAATTTTATATACCCCTGCCTGTGTCTACAGTCTATTGGGTAGGGGTATGTTCAGAGGACTGTCACAGGAGGGACTGTCTCCAGAACTCTGGAGACTACTGTGACTGGAGGCGCACCACCATGAGAAGAACTACTGCCTGAATTCCACTCACGTACCGGCAAATCCTGCCTGCTCGCCGGGTAGAATTAAGGTACTACTGGTAGCTCCGGTCCCCGAACTCCTGCAAAAAAAATAATTGCAATCTTACCCAAATATTCCACCTAAAACTTGCACACAGCAAGTTTCATGAGTCAGGGGTAAAGGGAACATGGAAAGTGGAAAAGCAGGGTTCACTTTAACTTTGCATTTAATGATACCTGACCCCTGGCTTATAGTGCTAGATAGTTGCCAGGGACCCACAGGACCCAGTGGCAACGAGAGGGCTTAACCTTTATTGTATAGCCTGGATACCCTTGCCCATCACACCACCCACCCTAAGCTGATGGCTCTGGGGCAGCCACCTCACCCGGTGGATCCGCAAGCCTGGAAGCTCTGGAGGTCTGCTGGTCACTGGGGATGTCCTATCGGGAGAGTGCATCAGCATTGCCGTGCTCACTTCCTTTTTATGCTGAATTGTAAAGTCAAACTCTTGCAAAGCAAGACTTCGCCGCAGCAGCTTGCCGTTCTCCCCCAACACCCTCTGTAGCCAACTCAGGGGACTGTGACCTGGGATAACAGTAAAAGAAATACCATACAGGTAGGGCTGGAGCTTCTTCAGTGCCCACACAGTTGTGAGGCACTCCTTTTCAATGGTGGCGTAAGCCACTTCCCGAGGCAGCAGCTTGCGACTCAGGTAGAGGATTGGGTGTTCTCTCCCTTCCTCACCTACCTGGCTCAGTACAGCACTGACACCATAGTCCGAGGCATCGGTCGTTACCAGGAATAATTTGCTGTAATCGGGTGCTGCCAGCATGGGATCACTAGCCAGGGCAGATTTCAGAGTCTGGAATGCCCCCTCGCAAGTGGGAGACCAGACCACCAGAACCGAGAGTTTGTTCTGTGTCAGGTCAGTCAGGGTTTTGGCCAGGGTGCTGTACTGGGTAACAAACTTTCTGTAGTAGCCAGTGGTGCCTAAAAAAGCCATAACCTGCTTCTTTGTTCAGTGCACTGGCCACTCGATGATTGCCTCTACCTTAGCCGGCTCTGGCTTGAGATGCCCTCCCCCTACTCTATGCCCAAGGTGCAGTACCTATGCCAACCCAACTAGACACTTAGATGGTTTGAGTGTCCGCCCTG
The DNA here is from genome assembly GCA_036426205.1 of Ascaphus truei. Taxonomy (NCBI): domain Eukaryota; kingdom Metazoa; phylum Chordata; class Amphibia; order Anura; family Ascaphidae; genus Ascaphus; species Ascaphus truei. Next base: position 76,198 of record WSYH01001579.1, on the reverse strand, counting down.
CTTCCCTGATCCTTTTTAGCACTGCTGCTACATGTAGTGAATGTGACTCCCAGGAGTTGCTGAACACAGCTATGTCATCCAGGTATGCCATTGCAAAACTTTGCATCCCTTCCAGCAACCTATTGACCAGGCATTGGAAGGTAGCCATGGTATTATTCAACCCAAATGGCATAACTATAAGCCACTCGGAGTGATGAAATCTGACTTCTCCTGTGCCTCCTGGGTCGGAGGGATTTGCCAGTACCCCTGGACAAATATATGGCAGTCAGATACCATGCCCCCACGAGGGGCTCATCTAACAGCTCGTCCATGTGGGGCATGGGATATGTTGTGGGAGACCAGGCAGTTTAAACATTTATACCGGGATCATTGATTGAGCAAAACAAGATAATTAAGTAAATTGAAATTTATCCACTTAAAAGCGGCATACACACAATGGAACATAATGTCCCGGACATGAAAGCCTCAGAGGTGTGTGTCATGGGAGACCAGGTATTTACACCTTTTAAACTGGTATCCTAACATTAAGCAAAACAAGGAGGTAAAATAAATTGTGATTTATTCCTTGGAAACAGACATGCACACAATGAATTACTGTACAATATACAATGAAAAACACACTTACTGGGGGATCTGGGCTAAAAACAAAACTTTCTAGCTCAAATAGTCCATAAAACGAAGTCTTTAGGTTACCAGGGTTTAGCCCGAAAAGTCCTGGAACTCAAATCGGGTGGTAGTTCCAGATGCCACCGCTATATATCTTCTAGAGATGCCAAAATCCCTTGACCGGGAGATAGCACCCTGGTACTCTTTTCGGCGTGTCATTCCAGCTGCGACCACAACGTTTTCTTTTCAGAACTTGGCCCTGAAAAGTGGGATTTAGAAACTTTCTTGCTTTGAAATTTCTGAAGCCGGCTCGCGCCTATTTCTCCAAGAGCATCTTTTGGTGATTTTGAATTTGCCGCTGCTGTCGTGGTGCTTAGAATCTGAGTACTGGATTGGCTGCTGGATTTCTTATAGTATTTCAGTCCTATTCATGAAATACTCCAGCCAATCCGAGCGTGGGAGAATTCCTACCAGCCAAACAGAGGTTTGTCAGTCTACTGAAGCCGGGCAAGGATGGATTCGAAATTTGACAGGGGCATGCACCACCTTGGCAGCTCTGCCACCTGTGAGTCAGAAGACACCCGTGGAGTTAGCCATCTCAAGGCCTGGGTTGGGCATATGATAGTCCAATGACTTCCATTCATGCCATGACGAGGGTACTTGAGTCTAACTCCTCTGCCCAAATGGCTTTAACACCTTGGCAATCTCTGTGGCTTTAAACTCCGGGTCCCGAGCAGACTCAGTGGCGCCAGGCTTGGTAGCCACAGGGTCTCTCGGAACCACAGACTTTGAAATCTCCAGCTCATATACAGTGCATAAACCTATACCATTATACACAATGTCAGAAATAAAAATATTTCACAATTTTGTCTGTCCTTCTTTTCTTAGCTTTGAATGAAGAGACGCGCACGTTCAGTTTCAGCACTTCTAGACCTTCGTATAAGAAAATGTCGAAAAAGTTGAACCAAATAATGCTTAGGTTCAATCCCAGAGTAAATTTTCTAAAACGCATAGGAATTTGGATATAGACATAAAATCAGCTTGCAACCTTATTGATGGTTGATACACCACAGAACCACTATACTTGGTTCTGGTGATTGGGGCATATACTGGGGAACATCCATTAACCTAGGGACATCTGACTATACCCGGGATACACATATCCCTATGCCCTCATTTTCCAAACTGGTCTGTGCTGAAGCAGGGAAACCTGGCGGTGAGTCGCGCAACTGATTTCCAGGGAGGTTTCTGCCCGGAGGTCTGTGTCTTCATGTCCCTGGGAATCTGACCTGATTCCCGGATACATGTTGCGGTTGCCAGTAACTCTGGACCCCTTCTACCTAGACACATTCCGACAACACTTTCACCGCAAAACCCACCCTGAAACTCATAGCCTGAGAATCTCCACTGGTTAGAACTCATGGAAAGGTAAAATACACATAAATTCTTTATTACAATACAATGCATGTGCCATGACGGGGTTCAAAAGCTGACCCTCTAATCTACCCAATATGGCTCAGAGGTAACCAGCTGGGCATAAAACCTTTATTTATGGCCCCTCGCCCCCTCACCAAGCCATTTGGACAGCAGGGTTAGCCCCAAGTACTCACGTCCTGGGATGAATGGAAGTCATCGGACCACCATTTGCCCCAAACCCAGACTTTGAGGAGCCTAACTCCATGTGTGGCTTCTGACTGACAGGTGGCAGAGGTGCCAGGTTGGCACATGCCCTTGTAGATGTAACTTTGGGGAGCGCAGATTTCACCATATGTGGAATAAAAAAATGATATACATAGTGTAATATATTCCAAAATGTTTGTGACTTCTAGGTATCAGCAAAATGGGGACTCACACTTTCCCAGCAAAGAGACAGCAATTCCACACAGATGTGGCTTTGAATATCTTTTAAACTCAGGTAGATGGGTGACAGTGGTCTCAGCATGATGTTCCTCAATAGGACAGAGATGACACCTTAGTGCAACATTGTTTGTTCAATAAAGATATATATATTTTGACAAATGATATTACACTCACATTTGTATAGTGTAGCATGGACACATAAAAACTATAGATGAGTGGCTTGTTTGGCTGCTCCGTTGCTCAGTCTGCCTGGCTGCCGGTGTGCATCGCGTCACTTCCGGTAGCGGGCCGCATCACTTCCAGATACGATCGATCCCAATTTCGGAGAGAAAACCGGGCAACAGTCAATTCAAGGAGGATCATGATGATGACTCCTGACGATGCTGTGCCAAGCAAAACATGCAGAGTCGGTAGAGAGTAGGCACTATTGGCATCCTTAATATAACATGCTTTTTACATTCGGAACAGATGTCCAAACAGGCTGCCCGAGCTAATCCGAAGGCGCCGGTAAGTCTGCTGGACATCAGAGTTCAAAGTAGCCAGAGAAGCCCAGAGAGTTTAATAGCATTTGTTCAGTGTGGAAAGGCGGAGTACCAGGTCCGGAGATCAATGGCAGTCATCTGGGATGCCACTTGTCCAGCCAGACCTGGTGGAACCTGCCCAGCGGGTGGCATTGAGATAGCCAGGAAGAGAGGTCGCAGGCTTGGGCATGACTCTTTGCTATTTCGGAATTTCCCCTGACCCACCTTTTCTAGCCGGCTTGGCTCTGATTGGCTGCTTGGGAAGTTCCCACTTTTTGATTGGCTGCTCAGCTTTGCGAATGAAACTGAAAATACTATAAGAATCGATGAGCCCATCAGATTCGGAGTTCCCTGTAGTAAGAGCGCAGGCAGGATTTTCAAAGTTGCTTCTGTGTGAATAACAGAGCAATCGGCTTTGATTTCAAGCCTAAAAAGTATGCCCACCAGAGTCTAAGTCCAGATTTTTGGGACCAAGTTCTCAGAATCGAACTTAGCAAGCTCAGCTGGGATTTTATGCCAATTTGAGTTCCAGGAGATTTGGACTACAGATGCAGCGGCCGTTATGAAAACATTTAACGGTTTGTGTGCCTAGGCGTACCCTGGTCATACTGTGTGATTTCATCGAACTTTCCTGCGTTAAGACACAAGTTTACAAGTGTTTTTATCGAATGCATAAAATGGCATTTTAGCGTTGTCTGCAATACCATCGAGAAACTCAAGTGGGCGATCGTGAGTTGTTGTCTTAAAAATCTAATTGCAATTCAACCTGTCTTTTATTGCCGTACAGTTCTTTGTGTGTGTGTGCGTAATTGTAATTTGAAGATTAACCTTACGAATTCATACTGTATACTGTACATGGGAAATACGTCCTTTCTGAGGCAAATTGGAACCTTGATAATAACGCATACAGTACAGTATGTGTCTCATCACATTTTTGCGCATGCGTATACAGTAAGTTTAATTGGAACCTGATTGAAATTAATATGCGTCATCCCATTTCTGCACTTGTGTGTATGTCCAATTGAAACCAGATTGAACGGCATATGCGTGTCATGACATTCCTGCGCATGCGTGTATGTCAAATTGGAACCTGATTGAAACGCAAAATGTGTGTCATCACATTTCTGCATCTGCATGTCATTTATGTTCCTAATTAATTAATGTATAGTAAGATACAGTGCATTTCCTCTTGGAGTCATTGGAGTTGGTGTAGTGGTGTAGTGTTGTGGTGGTGTATGTGTTGGTGTACTGTATCTAGATAGTAAAAACCACATACGTTTTTTAAGAGTTTTATATATTATTTTGTACATACTGTACAGTACTGTATTCTGTAAAGTTTATCAATGACACATTTTTATATATTGAAATTCCCAAAGAAATTTAGGTATAGTACAACTGAAAAGTGTATAGACAGTAAAAACATGAACACCCAAAAAGTTTATTTAAAGAATGAAAAGTTTTATATGTACGGGATAATAAAGGAAAAGGGAAAAATACAAAAATACAATGTCGCCTCTTCTTCCAAATGTAAAATATTTATTCCGCGTGTCATCACATTTCTGCGCATGCGTGTATGTCTAATTGGAACAAAATAAAAACAGCAAAAAACCTCGGCGCTAACCTCCACAGAAGAAACCCAAAGAAAAAAAGTTAACTATTACCAGTGAATGGTGACGAATACCCCTAGGCAATCAATTTAGGAAAAAACCTAGGTTGATGAACCCTTCTGCTACAACCCCAATGGGGGTTATCCAAAAACCCTGGACAAGAGAGATAAACAAGAAAACAGGGGGAGCAAGGTTTAAAAGGAGTAGAAATAGTCTTCAAATATATCAAACCTCATGGGGTAAGATAAGCCAGGTGGGAGGGGGGGGAGATAAATAAATATAGATCCACAATACTTACACGGCCTAGTGTAAGTACAATTGAAACAAGAGGTATCTGTGACAATCCAATTCTCCTACCCCAGTCCGTGCAGCAGGGGGCCTGGGTTACCGGTAGGTGGTGGTATGGTAAGGGAGCCCTCACTCTGCCCCTCTATCCCAGCATCTCCCACGTGGAGTAATCAAACAGATGGTGAGGCAAATGTATTAGTAGCAAACCGACAGGTTTAATCGGTAGGTTATAATGTTTAGACAAAGCACTCACATAAAAACAAAGTCCTCAGTCAGCACTCGTAGTGCAGGCGCATGCCCTGCAACTGCAGTCCCTGCTACCGCATCCGGAAGGCAGGGAAGTATGATGGTGACGTCAGGCAGCTTGCAACTGGGTAGAATTTGTAGTGACAACTGCGCTCCAATGCTTGATCTGTTAGTGACATGTATTATTATTTGTGTTGAAACTGTGGCTGAACATAAGTCCCTTATGTGCCCTCCCCTCTCATGATGGGTTGTTGCCCCCCCACCCCTCACTTTGTGACATGCCCATTTGTGATACTGGTTTCTGCAAACACATTTGATTTATTTCTGGTTTGTTTTATTATTAAATGTTTATTCTGCATTACAACTGTTTTCATCATTTAGCAATTAGACAGTGAGTGCTGGTACTTACCTAGATTTGTTAGTACTATACAGGGGAATAAGGGTCCCCTTTTGTTCCGTGCACCCTGCAATTGCATAAATTTAACACTATCAGAGTGCTGTCTATCGTCCCCTTTTACCCTTTGTTACCATATATGTTTTGTCAATTGGATATAGCAATGGGCACCCCTGTCCTTTGTTGTATACATTTGCCACGCCCAGTAGCACTCTTTTTTGACAAATATATATTCATGATGTGGTGGGTGTAGGAGTTTGAGCTAGCTAGGAATGTGTGTTACTGTAAGTGTATAGACAATAAAAATATGAACACCCAAAAAGTATATTTAAAGAATGAAAAGTTTTATTTGTACAGGATAATAAAGGAAAGGGAATTAATACAAAAATACAATGTCGCCTCTTCTTCAAAATTTACAATCTTGTCTTTTTCTTCTTTGTAATGGCTGCTGCTTCTTGGTGTTACAATTGTGCTCGCCACAAACCGGGGCCGGACCACGGGGCTGAGGTGGGGTTATGAAATCACCGACCTTAGACCGCGCAGACTGGTCCGGAGTGCAAAGTTCGTAGTCAAACAGGCCGGGTTCAGGACGGGAGAGAACAGCGTAGTCGTTGGATGAGCTAGAGTTGGGAGAGGAGATATCCAGGTAGTCGTAGTCCAAGCAGGGAGTCGGCAACAGGAAATTAAGCAGGTCCTTCTGCTTCAGCATAATCGCTGCAGGTCGGGAATGGGGTTTGCGCGAGTGGCGTCCATGGACCATGGCGCCGGTCTAGGAGAGGGAAGACTGACCGGAGTGGGCACACCACCAGGCAACACTGGTAAACCAGTGCTTCAGCGCAGGAGTCCAAGCTGGCCTCTGCGAAGGAGAAAGAGCAGCAGGCCACGGGGTGAAAACAGCAACCTCTGCAAGAGGTTTATGCAGCAGGATGCAGGGACCATGCTGGCAAACCAATGCTTCAGCACAGGGGACCGGGACAGGTCTCTGCGTGGAGTGTAGCAGCAGACCTCAGGAACACAGGAAGTCAGGCCTCTGCGTGGAGAGTAACAGCAGGCCTCTGGAACACAGGAACTCAGGCCTCTGCGTGGAGAATAGCAGCAGGCCTCTGGAACTAATAATGAGAACTCGAAAGGTTAGTACACAAATTTGACAAGCCAAGAGGCTTGTGGCTGAACACAGTAACATCCAGTGAAGGGTTATGCTCGGCACTGGATCAGTGCCAAAGCCTAGTATATAAAGGGCGGAGATCCAATCACAGGAGGGAGGTGTGTGAGAATTCCTCCAATGACAGAGCACGGGCTAGGGCAGCAGTGAGAGGCAGCACATGTGCCATTGATTGCCAGAGGGAGACTCTGTAAACTGCAGAGATCTGCAAGGCTAGAATCAAAGTCAGGAGCGGATTCCTTACACTTGGACATCTGGGTCTGGAAAGAAAGAGACACTATTCTATATTATTAATCGCGCCGTACATTATTGTTAATATATGCCTGCATCTTCTATCAAGTTTACAGCATGATCTACTGTACGCCAAGAGTCACTAATTTATTGTAATTGGACTTATTCAACCAGTGTGTATTATTGCTGCTGCTACAGTATACTGTACTAAGGGCCTCATGCAGTAAGCAGCCGAAAAATGCATTAGGCAGTTTAGCAATGCGCCATGTTTTTGGCATGTTAAACTCGCTGTATGCAGGAATGGGCCAATCAGTGGCGAATCAATGCGCCACCACCATTTGCAAATATGGCGACTCGCTTGGCAGGAATGTTGAAATGGCGTGCACGCACCGCCACTGGCGTGCACGCACCGGCAATGACGTTCTGTTTCTGAATCGCGCGATTAAACAACCAATGGCGTGCTGGTGCGGCCTATTTAAAGGTAACATTTGTTTATATTCTTTCTCTGTGTTGTTGGGAGAGAGAGAGGGAGTGACGGACAGAGCTGTGCATTGTGAGAGTAATTGATAGACGTGTTGATTGATTTGTTTAGTGCTGTTATATTTTGTTTTCAATTTGTTGTTATTGTCTATTTTAAATTGTTTAGTGAGCTTGAGTTTTTTTTTTTGTGTTGCTTGTGAGTGCTACAGGTATGGTCTGGAGGCGTGGGAGTCAGAGGACTGATGCTGGGGTGAGTGATGTGAGTCAGGAGAGTGATGTTGCTGACAGTGTTGATGCTGATTTCAGTCCTGTGAGTCAGGAGAGTGATGCTGGTGTGAGTGTTGCTCCTGTGAGAAGTCGTGTGAGAGAGGGGAGTGATGCTAGGATGAGTGCTGCTGTTCGTGTGAGTAGTCATTTGAGAGAGGGGAGTGATGCAAGGGTGAGTGCTTCTCGTGGGAGTAGCCGTGTGAGAGAGGGGACTGATGCTAGGGTGAGTGCTGCTCGTGTCAGTAAGGGGACTGGTGGTGGTGTTGCGCGTGGTGGTGCTGTTGGGGGGTGCGTGGTGCTGTTGGGGGGGTGCATGGTGCTGTTGGGGGGGTGCGTGGTGGTGGTGTGCATCGTGGTGGTGTGGTGTCTGATGGTGCAGTGCTTCTGGATTCTCTTCCATTGGAAGAAGGTGAGTCCAGTCAGCATCAGGCAGGTGCCAATGCAGCACGTGCTCCAAGAAAAAAAAACAGAGTGGCAAGAAATAAAAGATTTAATAATGCTGAAATGACAGCCCTTGTGACGGGCATTGTGGCAAAATATGATCAGCTCTGTGGTCATTTAGTAGGTAAGATATTTTAATACTTGATTATGTACCAAATTATATTCCTATGATTATGAATAAATATGTTGTAATACATGTGATTTCATGGCCTTTATGTATGTCATATGTAATACATGGTATATATGGCAGTATGTAAAGGACGTTATGTATGTATGTAAATGTAATTTATGTATTTCTAAATAGAATGCATGTTATAGATCCGAAAACATAATAAATGTAAGCACATTATCAGTTAGTCTTACAATTTACAATTGCATTAATATATTATAATGTAGGTCATGTTCATTATTGAATAATGTCCTTATTCCACTAGTTGAAGGCAGCATGCAAAGTACAGAGACTTTAACATCATTATTTTTCATGAATTTGACAGTCTACATAGGTTATTACTATTAATGTATAGCGTTATAAATGTGACATGTGAACAATTCCTTTTTGTATAGTTATGTATATGTGTTTTAATGTCGCCATCTGTATACATACATGACATACTATATATTCCCCCATACACAGCATATATGTATATCCATACTGTTACTCTCCCTCTGTGTGCACACACAACACATTCGCTATAAACACACAAAATGGTGGTACACAGAACATATTAAACGCATACACCACACCTCAAATAGAAAATGGAGTTGGAACAGTTATCATAACCATGAACCCCATCCTCCACCCCACCCACACATCAACATAATGTTACATACAAATGTTGCATTAATGGAGGGGAGGAGTCCAATTGTGTCAGAGTTTTTGTCCAATCCCCTGTCGTGTAACTGTTAGGCCTCGTTTAGGGTGCTTCCTTTGGAGGCAGTTCGTGCGGACATGAGGTACAATGTATTTAATCTGAAATGTGCTTGTCATGGTAGCAGCTGTCCTGTCTCCGAAGTATGGAGTTTATGGAGCTAAAGTTCAATAAAACAAACCATACCTTTATTTAAGCTGCTGCAGCGTCACTGTGACCTAGGCAGCCAATTACATCATTCGTGAAAATGAGTTCAAGAGTGCAACTTCTATCCCTAACCTGGCGTCTGTATCCCCTCCCCCTCTATGCCTCCTCAACACTAGATGAAATCTGCTGACAGTATGAACACACAGTGGCAATCACACTGCCGCCCTCCCTCAGTAACACACTCCCTCCAACTACCGGTTTTACCACCCTGAACAAGGTATAATGCTGAATGTATGAAATAAGAAACACATTTTAATGTTCTTGAATGTGCCACATTCATGCATTATTAGAACACATAACATTATGTAATCCTACTTCAGTGCTGCTCAAATAATGATGAAGTTACACACATAAATGGCATGTTTCAAAAAAATTACATGTTCACGTCAGATGGATCAATTAGTGACTGTGTTGTATTAATTTCTTCTTTGAGGCAGCTGTGCACAATGTTCTTGTGAAGCAAAACATGCACTGTTTGGTGCGTTATCACCCTGGGGTTCTGCATGTGTCTGTGAAAGCATTCTTATAATAAATGGGTGTATTATGACATTTTCTGACTATCATTCAACATTTACACCATGATGTGTATTGTTTGATGTGCACGCATGTATGTTTAATTTTATGTGCCACAGATTGCACATTATTTAACATATTCTAACAGTTTACACTATTGCATGCATTGATGAAAAGTGGTTTTAAAACATTATTGATTGTACTACATTATTCTATTCTATTTAAAGGCAGGACCAGTTCCACAATTCGCCGTCAGTTATGGGAGGATATTCGGGTTTCGGTCTCAGCATGTGGAAATCAGGTCCGGACATTGAAGAATTGTAAGAAAAAATTTGATGATATACGAGAAATTTGAAAAATGCCATCCAATTTGGCCGCAGGCATGCTTCCGGAACTGGAGGTGGACCACCAGCATCACCTATTACATTCACCCCTTTGGAGGAAATGTTGAGGGAAAAATTATTACCTGTTGTCATCTCTGGATTATCTGGAAACAGAGACATAGGCGTTTATCAACAAACTTTTCCACAAGGTGATTAATGTCTATATATGTCATGTTGTTTCTAAGAATGTGTATTATAATGTGACAGTAGAGAAAACATTAGATTAATGTTTCTTTTCAAGTAACATATAGGGTATTCAAAATCTGGACAATAACCTTTTTTTTACATTTCTTCTGATAAAATAATGTTTTAAAATCATTATCGACTCATTTGTCACAAACTTAAGTAGTTAGGGTAAGTTTTTTTACTCTGTAAGTGCATTATTGTGTGACCTTACACATGATTTTTGTGAGGATGTGAATAATTGTAATAACCCTTTATGCAATCCACTACATGTTATTTTTCAGACATTTTTCTGATTAACCTTATAACATTAAAAATTGTCATGTTGACTATTTTTTTTGTTACATTCATATAGTTACACCTGTGCCTCAGAACAACGAAGAAGAGGTGGTCACATCTGATTCATCTTTTGCATCCTCACTTTTGGAAGGTGAGGCTATCATGTTTTCATTTTAGGATGTGTGTTATGAGTTTTTTAAAAAACACTATGTTTGAACATACATAACATGCACATGTTAGTGATATGGGCATACACAGTGTTCGACAAACCTATACATTTGCACGCCCCGGGCGAGTGGATTTAACATTGTGGCGAGCTCCTATTGGCCCAAGCAGCACACGTGTGGTACTAGGTGGCGAGTAGATTTTTTTGTTCGGCGAGTAGATTTTTTGGTGATTTGTTGACCACTGGTCATACATATTTATATAAACCAGACTTATGTAGTTGCACTCATATAAATAGCAACACCACATCACATGTTTAGTGAATTTGTGTCTCACAAATAATGCAGGAAACATTATAACTGTCGCTAGTATGTAAGGTCACTATGAATTTTACCCATCTCAAATACATATATTGCTATTTTTTTGTGAAAATTCAGTTATTTCCTACAGTAACTTTAGTATTGTATGTTCAACATGACATACACACAAGTAACTGTTACAATGAAATCCTAGTAGAATTGGTATACTGTAGTAACATGTCATTGAACATGTTGTATGTCTCATGGTCTTACAAATCTGGAAAAAAAAAACAACAACTCTTTATGTTATAATACATAATATAAATTTCTAAAACATACTATGTTAATCATACTTATCACATCAAACTGCAGTGGGCACAATCTTTTTGTACGCTGCCCTGGAAATGGTGTTTGTATTGGCTTTTCTCTGCTTGCAGTGGTGTTCTTTGTGCACGCATACACAAGCAACCCATCTTGTCCTATATTAATTTTGTTTCTTCTCCAGTGTGAAGAAGCATGCATGTATGTAACTTCTAATACACTATTAACTGTGTGTATGTGTGTTGATTGTTAATCCTGTGTATTGAAACCGGTGGTAAATAAGTGTAACACAATGTGTGCTTCTGTAGTCTGTATGGTGTGCCCTTGCACTCTTGACCCTTGTATGACGTTAACACACATCAACATTACATCACACACTTAGATAATCCATGCCAGCACTGTTTTTTAGGAAATGATGCTGTACAGCCTGTGTTTGTGCTTTCATACATCGTTATGTCACAACTACCACATCCAGCAACATAATGTTGCTAATGAAATATGTCACTACTATGTATAGACTTGAAAATAACAGCTATTAACTTTAAACATATGTTCATAATGTATGTTGCAGGGTGTGTCACAAACACTATTTTTAATAGTGTTTATGTGCATAATTTTTTAAGTCATCACACATGTCAACATTTAATCAAACACTTATGTTTAACTGGTGATGAATAATGCTACATACAAAAAAATCTAGGAAATTAATTGTAAAGATTTATTTTTTTAAATATCAAAAAGGTTCATTTTTGGCACACACATGGAGACATGAAAACATGTTAAGAATGACAATTGTTAATCTGATTTTTTATCATCCAAATATAGGCATTGCATCTCAAGAACATCAGAGTCCTGTAGTAACACAACCACGTGCATTACCACCTGCAAATAATCAACAAGACAGTTTGGCATCAATTGATGCGTCCGAATCAAGGATGGTATTACTCCAAAAAAAACACCATCAGGAATTAATGGGAGTACACCAATGTATGGCATTACTGTAGAAATGCACCAAATTCAACAGATAATAATAAAAATCCCAGAAGAATTGCATGTAATGAATAAGACATTAAGAACACTTGTGACCACTCTACAGCAAGTCAATCCTCTTCTTCCACACTCTGCACGAAATGAAGGACATTTCAGCGGCAACAATGAAGGTATTTCACATGGAGGCATTTTGTCACCACAAACAGAGGTGTTAAATGTATCTAGTGATGACATATCCCAAGTAAGAAGCTTTCATGTGGAATCACCAACGACAGCTGAACAAATGCAGACATCTAGTACAGATGATAATCTTACACCCACACCTAAAAGGACAACAAAAAGGAAAAGGTCAAATACAGAAACATAACGACATTCACTTGCCTGGAAGACATTGACCAATACTGCTCAACACTGTACCCAGCAAAAAGGTATACATGTCTATAACCAGCCTCAAAGTCTTACTGTGTCTACCCAGGGCCAAGGTACTGATGTGTATAACCAGCATCAAACTCTTATTGTGTCTACCTAGGCCCAAACTGCAGCTCTATTTTTACAGGCCCAAACTGCACCTGTTGTTACACAGGCCCAAACTGCACATGTCTTTTCACAGGCCCAAACTGCACCTGTTGTTACACAGGCACAAACTGCACCAATTGTTACACAGGCCCAAACTGCACCTGTCTCTTCACAGGCCCAAACTGCACCTGTTGTTACACAGGCACACAAATTGCACCAATTGTTACACAGGCCCAAACTGCACCTGTCTTTTCACAGGCCCAAACTGCACCTGTCTCTTCACAGGCCCAAACTGTACCTGTTGTTACACAGGCACAAACTGCACCTATGGTTACACAGGCCCAAACTGCACCTGTATTTAGCATGGGCCAAACTGCACCATTGTTTACCCTTGCCCAAACTGCACCTGTCTGTACCGTGGCACAAAGTTCACCTGTCTGTACCCTGCAAAAAATTCCACCTGTCTATAAGGATACACAATTACTTCCACTATCTTCACAAGCACAAAGTGGACTTGCCTGTAACCAGGCTCCAATTGATCCAGTGTATAGCCAGGCCCAAACTAGACTTGACTCTAACCATCCTCCACATCTTCCAGTGTCTACCCAGAGTCAAAGGGGAGTTTTTTACAACCATCCCCAACATCTTCCAGTGTCTACCAAGGCCCAGAGCGGATTTTTCTACAACCATCCCCAACATCTTCCAGTGTCAACCCAGGGACAAAGCGGATTTTACTACAACCATCCTGAACATCTTCCAGTGTCTACCCAGGGACAAAGCGGATTTTACTACAGCCATCATGAACATCTTCCAGTGTCTACCCATGGACAAAGCGGATTTTACTATAACCATCCTGAACATCTTCCAGTGTCTACCCAGGGACAAAGCGGATTTTACTACAACCATCATGAACATCTTCCAGTGTCTACCCAGGGACAAAGCCCATTTTTCTTTAGTCATCCTCAAGTTCTTACAGTGTCCAACCAGGGCCAAACTGCAGGTGTGTCTACCCATCCTCAACTTCTTACAGTGTCCAACCAGGGCCAAACTGCAGGTGTGTCTACCATCCTCAAGCTTCTTACAACGTGTCCGATGCAACGACAGGGCGTAAACTGGCAGTTGTGTCTACGCAGCATCCTCACTTCTTAGCATAACAGTGTCCAAGCCAGGGCCAAACTGGTAGTTGTGTCTCGCCATCCTTCACTTCTTACCAGGGTCCACCAGGGCCAAACTGCGGGTGTGTTCTACGCACCATACTCAAACTTTCTTACCGTGTCCATAACCAGGGCCAACTCAGGTTGTGTGTCTACCCCATCCTACAACTTGCTTACATGTCCAACTCAGGCCAAAATGCATGGTTGTGTCTACCCATCCTTAATTTTCTATAGCTGTCCACAAACGCAGGCAAGACTGGACAGGTGGTCTCATCCTACTGTCATACCTGCAACCAGGACTGGGTCTCATCTCAACTACGTTGTCGCAACCATCAGGCGCCAAACTGCAGGTTGTGTCTACCCCGATCCCAAATTCTAGTGTCCTAACGCAGGGCCTAAACTGGGCGTGTGTCTACCCATCCTCAACTTCTTACAGTGTCCAACAGGGCCCAAACTGTCAGGTGTTGCACTTGCCATCCTCAACTTCTTACAGTGTCCAACCAGGGCTCAAATTGCAGGTGTGTCTACTCCCTCCTCAACTTCTTACAGTGTCCAACCAGGGCCAAACTGCAGGTGTGTGTCTACCCATCCTCAACTTTACAGTGTCCAACACAGGTCCAAACTGCAGGTGTGTCTACCCATCCTCAACTTCTTACATGTCCAACCAGGGCCAAACTGCAGGTGTGCTACCCATACCTCACTTCTTACGCGATCCAACCAGGGCCAAACTGCGGTGTGCCTACCCATCCTCAACTTCTACGGCGTGTCCACCAGTAGGCCAAACTCAGGTGTGTCTAACCCTCCTCAACTTCTTACCAAGTCGTCAAGCGCCAGGGCCAAACTGCAGGTGTGTCTACCCCATACTCGAACTTGTACCAGCTCGAAGGACAAGGAAACAGGCGAAGCCCAGGTGGGTACCCATCAATTGCGAGTCAGGAACAGAGAACTGCAGGTGGTTCGTACCCCCTCAACTTCTTACCAGTGTACAACCAGGGCCAAACTGCAGTGTGTTGAACCTCATGCCTCATTCTTACGTGTCCACCAGGGGCCCAACTGCATGGGTGTGTCTTAAGCGCCAATTCTTACGTGTCAACTCAGATAATGCAAGTTCTTACCCTTTTTCGTGTCCATAACCAGGAGCCAAATTGGCAGGTGTGTTCGTCAACCCATCTCAACTCTTAAATGTACCAACAGGGCCGCTAAACTGCAGTGTGTCACCCATCCCTCAACCTTCTTACCGTGTCCAACCAGGGCTCAAATCTGCAGGTGTGTCTACCCATACCTCAATTTTACAGTGTCCACGCCAGGGGCAAACGTGCAGGTGTGTCTTTAACACCATCTCAATCTTTTACAGTGTCCAACCAGGAGCCAAACTGCAGGGTGGTCATAACATCGACCTCAACTTCTTACAGTGTCGCAACGCAGGGTCCAAATGCAGGTGGGTATCACCGATCCCAATTCGCATTACCAGTGTGCGCCAACCAGGGCTCAAATGCAGGGTGTCTACCATACCTCAAACTTATACAGTGTCCAACCAGGGCCAAACTGCAGGTGTGTCTACCCATCCTCAACTTCTTACCGTGTCCAACCAGGGCCAAACTGCAGGTGTGTCTACCCATCCTCAACTTCTTACAGTGTCCAACCAGGGCCAGAGTGGTGCAGCAATTGTTCAGACACAAACAGCAGCAGTCATTATTCCAAAGAAATCTGAAAAAAAAGAGGTGTTAATCCACAAACAATTGTACGTGCACCATCAAACAGGCCATTTACCTGTTCACAAAGAAAATAAAAATAAAAAAAAGTACTTTTCAAATATTTTGTTTTGTGTTGTTATTTTGTATTACAATTTAATGTTATGTTTATGCTACTTTAAAGTGTGTTGTGAATAGGTATTTTTTTTTAAAGGATTTTTTTTGGTGTTACACATTTAATAGCATTATGACACTAACTTACACACAAACCGTACTTTTGTACAGGTGTCAATATATCAATGTTCATCACAATGTACACCAACACTCATGAGCACATATACTAGTATAATGACCTCAATTTTATACAGTCTTTAGACATTATTCACATACATTGTATGTGAAATACATATGTACTCATTACACATGCTTCAACATTGTTTTAAAGTACTTATATGTTACTTCACATTACATGATGGTCATATTTTTGCCTGCCTTTAAAAAGTCATATGTACATTAATTAATAGTACACTTTATATGCCACATGCATGCAATTTTTATAATTATTTTAGTCATACTTAAAACTAGTTTATGAAAAAGTACTTCACATATTTTGTGTGACAAATGTGTTCATTGACTGACGGTTATAATGAATGTGTGTGTGTATATGTTATATATATCAATATATATATAAAAAACAATATTTATTTATGTGTAAATATAAATATATATATATATATAATGTGTGTATATATATATATATATATAATGTGTATAGAGATACATATATAGAATATGTAATTTTGTTAAATATATGTGTATATATATATTTTTATGAACACATACAATCAAACACGTGTGGGATGTAAAATTCTTTAGTTTATATTGACCTTCAGTATCTGTGTAAGTAGAAGAAGTAAGTCTCAGCTCTTGTGTATGTATGTTATAATGGCTACGCAAACACATGGTTTAGTTCACACGCTCATTAAAATTAAATATAACAATAAAAACAATTTTATACAACATTAATTGGGACAACATAGAATAACAAATCTTAATTATTTACATAAACATGTGTTAGTGAAATATTTGGTAATGGTGGTGTTTTCTAACACCTGCTTGTGGGAGTTTTGAATGCAGAAAAACTGGCTTTTGTTTTTTAACCTTCAATTTTCCGTAACATAGATAAAAAGTATCAACTTGTGTATTTGCTAGAGAAGCTTATAATTTCTCATTACTCTCAGCAATTTACAAGGGACAAGACATGGCGTCAAGTGTTAGACATCAAATGAAATTTTTAATATTTGAGGCCATAGAATTTCAGCAAGATAAGAAAGCGAATTTGCGTCAAATTTATGCTTTCATACAAGACAAATATAATGAACAACAAGAAACAAGAAACCCTAAAAGATGGAAATTATCAGTACGCTACAACTTAACAAGGAATGAATGTTTTCAAAGAGACTACCCCCGGCCTGGTGAAATTGTCACTTGCTGGAAAGTTGCTGATTCTAAGAAGATTACTTTAGAACATGGAACATATCTCCTGATAAACAGTTATTTCTTACCTAATCCCAATTACAATCAACGGCCACAGAGTGCTGTCTGTTACCCAAACCAACAGCAGGGCGTACCACAATCTCAAATGCAATGTGAAGGTAACTACAATGCTATGCTGCCTACTGTACATGGTACAAACATGTGTGTATTGGAAACCACAGAACCTGTGTACTTGCCTCAGTCCGTGTCCTGGCAAATAAATGGGGAACTACCATATGACGGTGTAGCAGACATGTATGTGCCTCAGCATCCCAGGATTGATTGTGCTAATCCCAATCAGTATCTGTCTACCATCTGCGATGGAGAGGGACACAGCGCCGGCAGCAGCTGCAGATTCCAGCAATCCCGTTTCTAAATAGAAACACAAAGGTAAACATTGCTAACTGTAGTCCATTACTAAACTATGACTAATTGTCAATAACAGCATAATGTACACCATTTCATCAACACACGCTAAACACAAGCATGTAGTGTTAAAACACACTTATTGTATAATGTGTACATATACTTTAGGATTGCTGTGCTACATAAACCTGCATTCGATTGACACACATGCAACGTTCAGTTACGTATCAGTGATCCTGTAATTGGCAAAATTACACATATATATATATATATATATACACACACAAATGTGTTAATAAAGTAGCTTACAATTACACATTGTCTATGGTGTTAGTCGCGTCCATCTGTGACGTGCCTCCGTGATCATGTGACAATGCTGACTCATAACTATGACGATAAGCATGTATTACACAATAGGATGTTAAAACGCTCTATCACTTGCGTGTGCACATGCATAATGTAAACATGCTCAAACACACAACAACACTATTGTGAAACGTTAGCACTTATAAATGGTTAA
This sequence comes from Ascaphus truei, assembly GCA_036426205.1. NCBI lineage: Eukaryota > Metazoa > Chordata > Amphibia > Anura > Ascaphidae > Ascaphus > Ascaphus truei. The sequence goes on along the minus strand of WSYH01001579.1, from coordinate 58,103 downwards.
TTCCTAACATACATCAGTGTGGTACGCGGGAAGTTGTGCGCGTGCACATTGCTAGCCGTTATGTTACTTGACCGGAGATAGGGCGAGCTTGTGACGTCAGGGGGCGTGTTCAGATGTTAACTGGGGCGTGTCCAATGATACGTCTCAACATAAACACATAACAAGGCAGCGGGTCCACTAATGTGTGTGTCACATGCGCGTGTGGGGGGGGTGGGTGGGTGGGGGTGTGCGCGTGTTTACCGAAAGCTGCAGTATGTGAGTGAGAGACTGATATAGCGACGGGAGGGGGCGTGATCATGCATGTCCGGGGGCGTGGCCATGACATGACGCGACAGAGTCGCAATTATTGTGTGAGATGATGGTGGGGGCGTGGCCACGCATCAGTCCAACACATAGAAAAAACATTTAGAACGCTTTAAAAAAACCGCTGCGCATGCACATTCACTGTGACGGCCCATGATGTGCCTAGCAACATTGAGTTGCGGTGTTTACACGCACAGTGCAGCCAGCGCCATGCACGCAAACATCAGGATTAACGCTACTGTAATTTAAACAATGTGTTAGAAAATACGAATACAGCGGACATGTTAAATGTGCACGGACGCATGTAGATGTCCATAAGTCACTGGTGCCATGTGTTACACCGCCCTATGCACACACATGCGAGCGGTATGCAAGTCACTGTGACCGCACCATAACAGTACTTGTCATGGAACAATATGTGTACCTTATGCGTGAACATGTACAGTGATGAACATGATAATACAACATATTCACAATGTAATAAACATTGCGATGCAAATGTACAAAAGTCTGTCCTTTGTATTTCAGATAAATCACTATGACATGGACTCACAATGAATGCATGTTCCAGTGAAGACAAACAGAGTTTGGTGATTTTAGAAGTGTCACATTTTCTATGATCCTATGTTTCCAAACAATGATGCTTATGTAATAGTGAACCTTATTTCTGCTTTTAGTAATTGTAACATCATGAAATTAGTATTATTGTTGTTACATTCAGTTATTCCTAACATTAATGACATTTAAAATATAAATACATATAAATGTATAATGAACTTTTGTAATGTTTCTGTTCACTTATGTTAACGACATGTTTTAGTAAAGCTTGCATTATGATTCTCATTTATATAACTTGCACATATACAGTAGCATTAACTATAAGAAATCATTATTATATTGTTTTTGTAACATCATGTTTATACACAAATCGGTAAAATAAGGAGACAAATACCTTTTAACATGCATATAGTTGTACAACATCAATGTTGCTATAATTATGAGCACAAATGTAATAATGTTGAGCATTATACATGAATGCATGTAACATTATACAGCAGACATTACAGAACACACATTAGGTATAATGTTTCAGAATTAGAAGTTAGTTCATACACCTTGTTATGTTTGCTTACAAACACGTACATAATATGTACTGTAACAACACAAATGGATACATAAGAGAACAATGGGATCCTAGCATTTAATAGTTATGAACATTTCAATTAGTTCACGTGTGGACAACTAAGAATAAGCACTTACCTGTGTACTGCACACATTAGGAGAATGATGCTGAATACTACATAAATATGTATTTGCAACACTATGAAAGGTTTACATTGTATTTACTTAGTTTAAGTAACATACAGCTGCTAATGAGATTAACAAAGGCTACCCAGATGACATTTGTTTATTAACAACAGAAATACACACAAGGAGGTGAAATGATGTAGAGTTTGGCAAGAACACACTACTCCTGTTACATCATCTGTTGCTGTATCCACGTATTGGTTCATATATGCATCCTTTAAGCATGGACTCATTTTTTGAGCAGGTATCCTATTTTAGAGCACTAATGAGCATGAATGTTGTCATGTAAAGTATTAAAAATTGAAAACAAACATATGACTGGAAAAATTTACACATTAGAACTTTGACAATATTGATCATTAATGCATACATGATATAAGCAAATACTGTGACATTAATACAAAATGACATATAAAGAATATACATACCATATCAAGATGTTCATGACCAAAATACACAGATGTTTAATGTGAGGAGCAGGGTAACAAACACTATCCTATGATGATAAGAAGGTGACACGTTATGAAAACACATTTTCATGACAGAATGTAATACAATCCATATTTATCTTGTTGGTTACCTGAGAAATAGGTGTCGATCACATTCTGACGTGTTTCGACACCACTGGCTGTCTGCTCATTGTCACCTGCAACAATTAGGGGATGCTGTTCGTCTAGCACCTCCCATATGTCGCCTTCTAGGTTATGGATTATGAGGCGAATTGGAACATTAAAAGAGCACAATCAGGGGAGGCGCATGCGCGATGGAAAGGCAGATGGCTGCTTAAGCCTAGAGTTTTTATGAACACATACAATCAAACACGTGTGGGATGTAAAATTCTTTAGTTTATATTGACCTTCAGTATGTGTGTAAGTACAAGAAGTAAATCTCAATTTTTCTGTATGTATGTTATAATGGCTACTCAAACACATGGTTCTTAGTTCACACACTCATTAAAATTAAATATAATAATTAAAAACAATTTAATACAACATTAATTGGGACAACATAGAATAACTAATCTTAATTATTTACATAAACATGTGTTAGTGAAGTATTTGTTAATGGTGGTGTTTTGTAACACCTGCTTGTGGGAGTTTTGAATGCAGAAAAACTGGCTTTTGTTTTTTAACCTTCAATTTTACGTAACATAGATAAAAACTATCAACTTGTGTATTTGCTTGAGAACCTTATAATTTCTCATTACTCTCAGCAATTTACAACGGACAAGACATGGCGTCAAGTGTTAGACATCAAATGAAATTTTTAATATTTGAGGCCATAGAATTTCAGCAAGATAAGAAAGCGAATTTGCGTCAAATTTATGTTTTCATACAAGACAAATATAATGAACAAAAACAAACAAGAAACCCTAAAAGATGGAAATTATCAGTATGCTACAACTTAACAAGGAATGAATGTTTTCAAAGAGACTACCCCCGGCCTGGTGAAATTGTCACTTGCTGGAAAGTTGCTGATTCTAAGAAGAATACTTTAGAACATGGAACATATCTCCTGATAAACAGTTATTTTTTACCTAATCCCAATTACAATCAACGGCCACAGAGTGCTGTCTGTTACCCAAACCAACAGCAGGGCGTACCACAATCTCAAATGCAATGTGAAGGTAACTTCAATGCTATGCTGCCTACTTTACATGGTACAAACATGTGTGTATTGGAAACCAAAGAACCTGTGTACCTGCCTCAGTCCGTGTCCTGGCAAATAAATGGAGAACTACCATATGACGGCGTAACAGACATGTATGTACCTCAGCATCCCAGGATTGATTGTGCTAATCCCAATCAGTATCTGCCTACCATCAGCGATGGAGAGGGACACAGCGCCGGCAGCAGCTGCAGATTCCAGCAATCTCGTTTCTAAATAGAAACACAAAGGTAAACATTGCTAACATTAGCCCATTACTAAACTATGACTAATTGTCAAAAACAGCATAATGTACACCATTTCATCAACACACGCTAAAGACAACCATGTAGTGTTAAAACACACTTATTGTATAATGTGTACATGCATTCGATTGACACAAATGCAACGTTCAGTTACATATCAGTGATCCTGTACTTGGCAAAATTACACATATATATATACACACACGAATATGTAAATAAAGTAGCTTACAATTACACATTGTCTATGGTGTTAGTCGCGTCCATCTGTGACGTGGCTCCGTGATCATGTGACAATGCTGACTCATAACTATGACGATAAGCATGTATTACACAATATGATGTTAAAACGCTATATCACTTGTGTGTGCACACGCATAATGTAAACATGCTCAAACACACAACAACAGTATTGTGAAACGTTAGGACTTAGAAATGGTTAATTCCTAGCATGCATCAGTGTGGTACGCGTGGAGTTGTGCGCGTGCACATTGCTAACCGTTATGTTACTTGACCGGAGATAGGGCGAGCTTGTGACGTGAGGGGGCATGTTCAGATGTTAACAGGGGCGTGTCCAATGATACGTCTCAACTGAAACACATAACAAGGCAGCGGGTCCACTAATGTGTGTGTCACATGCGCGTGTGGGGGGGTGGGGTGGGGGTGTGCGCGTGTTAACCGAGAGCTGCAGTATGTGAGTGAGATACTGATATAGTGATGGGAGGGGCGTGATCGTGCATGTCCGGGAGCGTGGCCATGACATGACGCGACAGAGTCGCAATTATTGTGTGAGATGACGGTGGGGGCGTGGCCACGCATCAGTCGAACACTTAGAAAAAACATTTAGAACACTTTAAATAAACCGCTGCGCATGCACATTCACTGTGATGGCCCATGATGTGCCTAGCAACATTGAGTTGCGGTGTTTACACGCACAGCGCAGCCAGCGCCATGCACGCAAACATCAGTGTTAACGCTACTCTAATTTGAACAATGTGTTAGAAAATTCTAATACAGCGGACATGTTAAATGTGCACGGACGCATGTAGATGTCAATAAGTCACTGGTGCCATGTGTTACAGCGCCCTATGCACACACATGCGAGCGGTATGCAAGTCACTGTGACCGCACCATACCAGTAATTGTCATGGAACAATATGTGTACCTTATGCGTGAACATGTACAGTGATGAACATGATAATACAACATATTCACAATCTAATAAACATTGCGATGCAAATGTACAAAAGTCTGTCCTTTGTATTTCAGAAAAATCACTATGACATGGACTCACAATGAATGCATGTTCCAGTGAAGACAAACGGAGTTTGCTGATTTTAGAAGTGTCACATTTTCTATGAATGGTCCTATGTTTCCAAACAATGATGCTTATGTAATAGTGAACCTTATTTCTGCTTGTAGTAATTTTAACATCATGAAATTAGTATTATTGTTGTTACATTTAGTTATTCCGAACATTAATGACATTTAAAATCTAAATACATATAAATGTATAATTAAATTTTTTAATGTTTCTGTTAACTTATGTTGACGACATGTATTAGTAAAGCTTGCATTACGTATATCATTTCTATAACTTGCACATATAGCATTAACTATAACAAATCATTATTATATTGTTTTTGTAACATCATGTTTATACACAAATCAATAAAATAAGGAGACAATTACCTTTTAACATGCATATAGTTTTACAACATCAATGTTGCTATAATTATGAGCAAAAATTTACTAATGCTGAGCATTATACATGACTGCATTTAACATTATACAGCAGACATTACAGAACACACATTAGGTATAATGTTTCAGAATTTGAAGTTAGTTCATACACCTTTTTATGTTTGCTTACAAACACGTACATAATATGTAATCTAACAACACATATGGATACATAATAGAACAATGGAATCCTAGCATTTAATAGTAATGAACATTTCAATTAGTTAACGTGTGGACAACTAAGAATAAGCACTTACATGTGTACAGCACACGTTAGGAGAATGATGCTGAATACTACATAAATATGTATTTGCAACACTATGAAAGGTTTACATTGTATTTACTTAGTTTAAGTCACATACAGCAGCTAATGAGATTAACAAAGGCTACCCAGATGACATTTGTTCATTAACAACAGAAATACACACAACGAGGTGAAATGATGTAGAGTTTGGCAACAACACACTACTCATGTTACATCATCTGTTGCTGTATCCACGTATTGGTTCATATATGCATCCCTTAAGCATGGACTCATTTTTTGAGCAGGTATCCTATTTTAGAGTACAAATGAGCATGAATGTTGTCATGTAAAGTATAAAAAATGTAAAACAAACATATGACTGAAAACATTTACACATTAGTACTTTGACAATATTGATCATTAATGCATACATGATATAAGCAAATACTGTGACATTTATACAAAATGACATATTAAGAATATACATACCATATCAAGATGTGCTTAACCAAAATACACAGATGTTTAATGTGAGGAGCAGGGTAACAAACACTATCCTATGATGATAAGAAGGTGACACGTTATGAAAACACATTTTCATGACAGAATGTAATAAAATCCATATTTATCTTGTTGGTTACCTGAGAAATAGGTGTCGATCACATTCTGACGTGTTTCGACACCACTGGCTGTCTGCTCATTGTCACCTGCAGCAATTAGGGGATGCTGTTCGTCTTGCACCTCCCCTATGTCGCCTTCTAGGTTATGACGCAATGCAATATTGTGCAGAATGCAACAACAAATGACAATGTCAGAAACCTTCTTAGGCTTATACTTTAATGCACCGCCAGTTTTATCTAAACACCTGAACCGACTTTTCAACAGTCCAAATGTACGCTCGATAACTGACCGAGTGGATATGTGTGCAACATTATATCTGTCCTCTGCAGGTGATTGCGGATTAGCCAATGGTGTCAAAAGCCACGTTCGGATACCGTACCCTCAGTCACCTAAAAGATAACGTGAAAATTAATATACAGATGATAATTTTTTTTAATGTTGTCACATATGTTTGAAGGAAAATTTCCTATATTATTGTAGGCAAAAATACAACAATTGTACATTTAATGTCCCATGTGTGAGATGATATGTCATCATGGACATATATCATGTTCACACAAACAAATTTAAAACAAATAATAAGTACTTACACAATCATATGTAGTATATGCTAAATTGGCATTTACTGTAGAAATAAATGTTGTATTACAATATGTGACATCATATCTTTACAAGAACACATGTATTGATGGCCACTTGTGTTGTACTGTTATTGTGGGTATGGGTGTAGGTGGACATATTATGAAATATATATACCATGGATTATGAGGCGAATTGGAACATTAAAAGAGCACAATCATTATGTTAAATATAAGTTACCACTATCATAATAAGTTTTTAACAAATAGAACAATTATAAACAGAAGGAATTAAAAATGATGACATATGTATGTTAGCACTTCACAATATGTACTCACCCACCAGCCAACCATGCCCAAAATGCCCATTTTCAAATGCATGGTAAACTGATGAGTTTCTAAGGATTGATGAATCATGGCTGGAACCACAGAATCTGGATACTACATTCATTATCTTCATCGTTGCATCGCATACCACCTGCACATTCAGGGAATGGTAGTGTTTCCTATTACGGTATGCATGCTCACTCTGACTAGGCGGGATCAAGGCAACATGTGTGCAGTCGATGGCACCCATCACACATGGCATCCTTGCTATGTTATAGAAGCCATTTTTGACTTCCAGACACTCTCTCTGGTCACTAGGAAACTGAATATAATTCCTAGCACCGTCTAGTCAGTGCACATAGAAACTGGCTAAAGGCCCGCGAGAATGATGACCGCCCACTATGCCCACAGTTGTTTGAAAAGACGCAGAAGCCAAAAAATGTAATGAGCACAGCATTTTAACAAGACCAGGGACTGCACGACCTCTGCTTGTTACACTATCCAAATCTGGTCTTAGTTCTTCGTAAAGAGATAAGATTGCTGCTGAACTCAATCTATAACGACTTATAATCTCCTCCTCACTGAGCCCATCTAAAAGTGTTCTTTCACGGTACACACGTGGATGGGCTACCAACACGTGTCTCCTCTGTCTTCTCCTACTATCCCTCTCCTGTCCCTCTCCTATCACTATCACATCCTGTCTATTTTGAGCCTCCTGCAAAACAAGCATCCGCCTTCTCATCAGCAAACGTCTGGTTTGCATATCCATGTCGACGTCACAAGGAGGGTTGATTGTTCCTCCTTTAAATACATATGTGATTATGTCACTTGTCAGATGCCAATTAACCTGTTGACTACATATAATCGCTGTAGCAAAACTAATTACTGTTGATAAACAATGAGTAACTGTTAATATGCACATAAAAACATGCGACTAATATAATGAGCCATGTTTGATAATGACTACACACAATGTGGAAGAACAAGCTTACAACACAATCAAAATCCATTCAATTGCTATGTACACAAGTGTGTGCGATTTAATTTGTGAACAATAATTTTGTCACATATATGACAGCACATAGCACGATGAAGGTGTTTATTTGCAATCATTTGAAACATTAACACACTTGATTGTGCTTCACATAAGATCAAGGAAAAAAAAACAAAATTTTTAACATATCCATATCTCATTTGTGATTTAATTGCGGTCTGAAGAACAGTAGGAACATGCAAGTGTAGCAGTGCATTGTGTCAAACGTATTCATGGAATGTTATTGTGTGAACATAATTGGTAACACGATTGTTTCAGTACTACAGACAGGTATTCACTATAATACATGTAAATATTATAAACATGCATAATGTGTGACTTCAGACATGCTTTTAACATTTAAATCATAATGAAATACATGCAAACATTCACTAATATCTAGTTGCTATTACTATAATGTATTTCATGTTTCTTAAACATATAATTTGTTATCTTGACACACATGAAGCATCTTATATGAAGTGTTCCTTTAAGACACTAGCCAAAGACTTTACATTAATAAGACATGGATCTATTCTTTAATTATTCATAGCAGTGAAAAATCACATATTTAAAACATTATACACGTAAAAGGTTACACTATTCTGACAATTACATGAAGTACTTAATGTCACTTATCATGTTTTTATAACACAGCACAATGAACAATACAAAGTAATATGTGTTAGCCCCATTGACATCATCCTAACAAAATATATATATCAAGAAGCATTTTTTTTCTAAGTGCCCATCCGCCGCTCATCCGCTGCCTCTCAGCAGCAACTTGCCATCTTTTTCTTGCGTGGCTGATCCGCCAGCAAAACGCCATTCTAGAGAGGCGAATAGCTCCGCTTAGCTACTCGCCTCTACTAGAATACAGCGTGGTGGAAAAAGTTGTTTTTTAGGCGGAAAGTGCCTTCTCGCCTCGCCACCGGCGGAAAAAAAGAAAACGCCTGCCAAACTGGCGTTTTTTTTAATCTCGCCACTTTCTCGCCCCTTACTGAATACGGATAGGCTTTTTGGGCGGGAAAGTGGCGAGAAGTGCCTTTCCGCCGCTTACTGCATGATGCCCCTAATCTCTCTGAGTTTATTTGCCAGTAAACGGTCCACCTTATCTCCCTTATCATAATAAGTCTGTTTAGTCCACTTAAGGGCCTTCTCTACATCATCTTAAGTTCTTCTTTAGTCTGGCTAAGAATTTTATAAATGTTACTTGACAGGTTTTTTTATGTGAATATTCTAATTTTACAATTTTTTCCGTTAACTATTTTTGTTTTTTTATTTTTATTCTCTTTCTGTGTGAAGCTATTGAGCTAAGCTGTCCTCTGATTGTGACCTTATGGGCTTCCCATAGAGTCGCTGTCGACTCTACAGACCCATTGTTAATATGGAAATAATTAAGCAAATTTCCAATTTGAGCACTAATCTCTGAGTGATTCAGTAGGGAGTCGTTCATCCTCCAATGGAACGATAAATGGGGGATCAAACAGGATCACCACCGGGGCATGATCTAACCACATAATAGGCCCTATATCCGAATGGACCAACACCTCCAAGAGACCCAGGGATACATATATATATTATCGATTCTGGAGTATGAATCGTGTGGGGGCGAGTAAAAATAGTAATCCCTCTGTCTTTTATGTAAGACACGTCAGGCATCCCTCAATCCAAATTCATTAAGTAGCAGTCTGAATTTCTTTGCTACACTGTATGTCATTGCAGAGTGTGATTGCTCTGTGTGGATGGACTTGTCCATATCTGTATCTGGTAACATATTAAAATCACCTCCTGGGATCAGCAGCTGGTCCCGGCCATCTCCCATAGATTCTAATGTTTCCCTTAAAAAATCAAATTGCCCTTCGTTGGGCACGTAAACATTCACTAACTTAATCTTTTGATCTGGGAGGAGCCCATTAACCATGAGGGACCTCCCTCCTTGATCTCTCTTTACCTCCAATACCTGAAACTGGATATCCTGTTTTATCAGTATCATGACCCCCCCCCTTTTTTAACTAGTAAAAGATGAGTAAAATGCTATAGGGTATATCCCGCTGAAAGTATTTGGGGGCTCCTGAGTTGCAAAATGTGTTTCCTGTAGAAAAACAATATCTGCCTTCAGATTCCTAAATTCCTTTAGGGCCAATCTGCAGTTACCGTTACTATTGAGGCCTTTAACATTCAGGGATACTAACTTCAATGGTGCTTTGCTAGTCATTCTCAATATCATGTCTCTCTCATGTGAAAGTTGTGACCATAGAACTTTAATGGTTGTTGTGAACCGATGGGGGTAGAAAAAAAAAATGAGGGAACTTTTCCCCTTCTGAAACTTGGGTAACAACAAAAAAAAAAAATTAAACTGTAAAGAAATATGTGTGTAACCAGCCCCTCATCCCAGTTTTGTGGTCAGACTCTACAAGGCCTGGTGGGCATATGACCCTACTGGAGGGCGACCTGATATTGGGCATACAGGGCTTCCACCCACCCCACACAACTCGCCTTCTTCTATTTTCACTCCCTTGATCGTACCGTCACCGAAACATACTTAAAGTATATATATAATGAGAAAAAGGGGAAAGAGAAAAGGAAATATACCCGTAAATAAGCACACTTATTCCTTACAACCGTGAGATCGGTAAACAAATCAGACCTTTCGTTTTAGTATACAATGTGTCTATAAGCATTAGATTTCAAGCAGAAGTTTACTCTTGTCCTTCGCAATGCTTAATGCCCTTTGTGTCCATAAACATAAACAGTCCCTTTCTAGTCTTTGGGCAAAGGCCCCCTCACCCATCACCATGACCTTCAATCTGCCCGTGCACCGGCTTCTTCCACTAGTCCACAGACTGGCATCCAGGCTGTAGGCAATAGATTCCCAGATATAACAGTCCCTAGAGTAGGTTATAAGGAATTGATGGGGAAAACAAGGGGAGAAAACGTAGGGGAAACAAACATATCTATAAGTCCGATATAGACTTCTCAAGATTGCTCTGGTTGGCCGGATTGCCGGTTAGGGTTGCGGTCGTGGACTAATTGAATCTTCCAAGGTTCTCGTGAACATCAGGGGGACTCGGTGGGACTCCCGCAAGAGCTTAGTCGATCTTCATTCTTTCTTCTCTGGGCTACTGCCCCCTCGGTCGACTGATCATCCTCTCTATTCTCATCTCGGGCTCTTCGCTGCTGACCCGGACCCTCCCAGGGGTCAGATTTAACACTGATAGGAAGGGTGTAGATTCCTCAGGATAACGGAGCAAATTCTGTCTACCTTCATGATTGATAGGTGAAATAATAGGTGTGTGATCAGCGCTTATGTAAACAACAATTATATACAATAGTAAACCTTAGATACAGAGTCCCAATGGTAGTCCTGGAGCTGCCTTGAAAAGAGTAATCTGGTATCTTCTACCAAGAGTTGGATTAAGAGCTGGAAATTATCTTTTCTGGCGCTGAGGTGAGGTGTTTGAAGAATGTACTTGCAATCTCTTCTGTTGAACAGTGACCTCAGGAAAAGGAAAGAAAAAAGACAAAACATGCAGGGAACCTGCAATGGTGTATTACCCAAGGGATGACAGGGTTATGCAATGAAGGAGCAATTTATTAAATTAAAATAGCAAGGTTAAAATAACCATGGATGACATTGTTATACACACATATATAAAAAAAACATGTAAAATACAGATTAAACTATTAGAATGATGGACTCGTGCCTCAGCACTCTCTTGCACTGCGGTGCTTAGTCCAGCAATTCTTATTCTTTGCTCCGTCTGGTATAAAATTGGAATCCTACTCACCAGAAGTGAATAGGAAATAGGCACTTGGTTAATGGTCTTTGCCGTTGATATCGCCGTTCGCCTGGTGCTGTGTTTGCCTCTGATGCCGGGGATCCGATTCAGTGCTTCCACAAGCCTTGCTTCTTGGATTGCACACGATCTGCACGGCTCGATGACGTCACCAGTGTTGAATTTCAGCTACGGTGGCTCAACGGTGCCAAAAAACCTTCCAACGCGTTTCGAAAGTACAAATGATGTCTCTCTTCGTCAGGGATAGGTGCTGCTTGTATCTTCTCCATTAAATACCCCAGTTCATAATTAAAGCGCTTTGTGATTGGCGCAATTGCTAATAGAGTAATTAAACCATCTGCCTTTCACCTGTTATCTTATGGAGGCAGGATTTGTTAGTTTTAATAAAACATTATATCATTTCCAGACATTTGAATACAGAAAGATCTCTGTGTTCTGACAAGACCTGTGTATATGGGGTACACTGACCGCTATTTATAATTAATGACTAAGTAGTTATTGTTAACCCCTGTTGTCTCCCTCTAACTTTATTAGATTTTTAAATGGTTTTGGGTGAACTCAGAGATATTTATGCATAACATTGCGATGGCATACTTTAAATTACAGTCAGTGAATCTTTACACATTATTGGATATATGATACCCTTATACATGTTATGATTTTTATAAACTTTCAATACGAATTGATGAACAAAATTGTAATGAACAAATATTGTAAATAAAACATTCTAATCTAATTCAACTTAGATATTGCAGAAATATATACATATACAAATACATTCTCATATATAGATTTGCGGAATATAGTTTTGCGGAATATAGTTTTTGCTCAATGCAGTTGTGGTTTCAAAGACACTATTAACCATGGTGTTCGGTTGCACAGGAAGGGAAAATCTGAGCTTACCTTAATTTAAGTGGATATATAAAGTGATACATAAAATGATATAAATAAAGTGAAGTAATATTAACTACTTGTGATTTGTGTTTGAAAATAAACTTAATAAACTTAACATGTGTATTTATTGATTATCAATTAATTTGTGAGTATATTTAAATTTTTTGGAGTGAATAATAATTGATCTCAGTGTTAAGAAATTATTAATGTGTGTTTATATAAGTGATATTTCTCAGTTAGTTTATTAAGTGCGATAAAGATTATATTAATGTTAATAATAATAATAATAATAATACTCATAATCATAATCAAATCGGCAGTCAAATGAGGTGGTTGTATTCAAAGGTTTAGTTGAATTACTACTACTTTAAGAAGGCTGATAAATCGAATTCAATGTT
>WSYH01001579.1:0-43385 GCA_036426205.1 Ascaphus truei | reverse complement strand
ATAGCTTCAAAGGTAGTAAGCTAACAATGTCAAGCATAAAGGCCTGTTGAATGAGCAATCCAGCCTCATTTGACCTAAAGGACGCAGAATTATAGCATTCTGAGCTTCTGCTTCTATAATCATCTTCTAAATAATAAACTTCATTCTTACCCCAATAAATAAAAAAACCTAATCTACATACATTATATATCGGCCTAGATGAAGCTAACGTGAGAACTATCACATTATAAAATGAACAACAGACAACCAGCATTAATAATTTCTTAAAACACTGAAGAATCAATAAATAATTATTACACAAAAAATGACAAATTTTTGTTAAACAAAAATCAAAAATGAGCTCGACAAAATTAATTGTATAAATCCCACTCATATAACACATTATAAAAAGTTTATTACAGTTTATTATTCAAAACGACAATCCACAAGTAGTTGAGTATTACTTCACTGTTCTTATATCTACTTTATGTATGCCACTTTATATATTCCACAAAGTTAAAACTGCAAGTAAGGCGTTCAGTTTTGCGCCTTCCTGGTGGGGATCACGCGAAAAAGCGACAGTGCCAAAAATAAAAAAAAAGAAAAAAAAAGAGAGATATAATAAAATAAAAAAAAAAACTACAGTAGTACTATATGAAGAAAAAAACACAAATCATACTTGCTATTGAGTCAAAAACTTATTTACCGGGACAAAAAAACCTATATTCCGGCATAAATTTATAAAAATAACCAAATATGTAGAATTATTGTTGTGTTAACATCAAAAAAAAAAAATAAAAAAGAATATATAATAAATATCTGCCATAAAAATACTGAGTTGAATTGATTAGAGTTTTGTATTTAACGAATATTTGTTCATAACACATATTTTGTTTAGCATCAATTCGATTGAAAAGTTTATAAATGCATAACATGTCTAGTAAGGGTAGTGGCATGATATCGCCTAATAAGATTAATGATTCACTGACTGTCATTTAAAGTATGCCATATCGCAATGTATGCAAATTATCTCTGAGTTCACACCAACCATTTAAAAATGCTAATGAAGTTAGAGGGAAGACAACAGGGGTTAACAATAACTACTTAGTCATTCAATATTATAAATAGCGTCCGAGTGTACCCCATATACTCCAGTCTTGTCAGAACACAGAGATCTTTCTGTATTCAAATGTCTGGAAATGATATAATGTTTTATTAAAACTAACAAATCCTGCCTCCATAAGATAACAGGTGAAAGGCAGAATGGTTTAATTATCTCTATTAGATTGCGCCAATCACAAGACGGCTTTAATTATGAACTGGGGTATTTAATGGGGAAGATACAAGCAGCACCTATCCCTGACAAGAGAAGACAATCTTGGTTACTTTCGAAACGCGTTGGAAGGTTTTTTGGCACCGTTGGCCACGTCGAGCTGAAATTGCAACACTGGTGACGTCATCGAGCCGTGCAGATTGTGTGGCAATCCAAGAGCAAGGCTTGTGGAAGCACGATCTGATTCCCCGGCATCAGATGCAAACAACAAGGCACCAGGCGAAGGGGCGATATCACGGCGAAAGACCATAATTAACCAAGATATGCCTATTTCCTATTCACTTCTGGTAGGTAGGATTCCAATTTTATACCAGACGAGAGCAAAGAATAAGAATTGCTGGACTAGAAGCCCGAGCAGTGCAAAGAGAGTGGTGCTGAGGCACGAGTCCATCATTCTAATAGTTAATCTTTATTTTCAATGTTTTTTTTATATATATGTGTGTATAACAATGTCATCCATGTGTTATTTTAACCTTACTATTTTAATTTAATAAATTGCTCCTTCATTGCATAACCTGTCATCCCTTGGGTATACACCATTGCGGTTCCGGCTGCATGTTTTGTCTTTTTTCTTTCCTTTTCCTGAGGTCACTGTTCACGAAGAGATTGCAAGATCATTCTTCAAACACCTCACCTCAGCGCCAGAAAGATAATTTCCAGCTCTTTACCTTCATGATTGAGCATAAGGGTCCCCGGTCGTAACCCTCTTTGTCTATCTATTGTCAACCTGGAGAGATTCTGGAAGACTGAAATTTATTTTCGACAACCAATTGAGCCTCTGTTTTTGCAGCCTTTTATATACTTTTCTTTGGTTGCATTTGATGGAGTATCAGAACCACGTCTCTGCTTCTTTTGGGTCATCAATTCTCGGCCGCAGGGCTCTGTGAGCTCCTATTCATCTGAAGATCGCTATCTGTAGCTGGGGGTCAATTGACAAGAACAGCCTCTTAGGTATGGCTTGGAGGCTTCCGTGGACACTGACTCAGGGATATGGGATCTTACTGTAGGTTCTGCTTTGCTCCTGTTCATCCAGGTCACCCATACCATGCCCTCATAGCTCTTATTCATCGTTGAGATGCAGGCCTCGTCGTCGTAGTATTTGCCTGTTTTGTAAAGATAATATCTATCTCTTTTTTTTTCGCCGGCGCTTCGCGTTTATATATGTGTGTATAACAATGTCATCCATGGTTATTTTAACCTTACTATTTTAATTTAATAAATTGCTCCTTCATTGCATAACCCTGTCATCCCTTGGGTAATACACCATTGCAGGTTCCCTGCATGTTTTGTCTTTTTTCTTTCCTTTTCCTGAGGTCACTGTTCAACAGAAGAGATTGCAAGTACATTCTTCAAACACCTCACCTCAGCGCCAGAAAAGATAATTTCCAGCTCTTTACCTTCATGATTGAGCATAAGGGTCACCGGTCGTAACCCTCTTTGTCTATCTATTGTCAACCTGGAGAGATTCTGGAAGAACTGAATAGTAATTTTCGACACCAATTGAGCCTCTGTTTTTGCAGCCTTTTATAATCCTTTCTTTGGTTGCATATTGATGGAGTATCAGAACCACGTCTCTGCTTCTTTTGGGGTCATCAATTCTCGGGCCCAGGGCTCTGTGAGCTCTATTCATCTGAAGATCGCTATCTTGTAGCTGGGGGTCAATTGACAAGAACAGCCTCTTAAGGTATGGCTGGAGGGCTTCCGTGGACACTGACTCAGGGATATGGTGAATTCGTACTGTAGGTTCTGTCTTTGCTCCCTGTTCTCCAGGTCACCCATACCATCCCTCATAGCTCTTATTTCATCGTTGAGATGCAGGACCTCGTCGTCAGTATTTGCCTGTTTTGTAAAGATACGATCTTCTTTTCCAGCTCCGTAGGTCTTTTGGCCAATAAATAAACTTCTGGTTTAAATTCCTTTAAAGCACTATCCCGGGCTGCCTGAAAACCTGCTTGCATTTCTTTAAGCATATTCTGGAGGTCCTGATTTGTGATCACTGTATCTCCCTCAGCCTTATTACTCTCACCTTCAATAGCAGCTCTCACCTCGGTCTCTTTTCCTGCTGTGCTTTTCTCTGCAGAATGTCTTAAAGTTGCTATTCTCTCAGGATTGTCCCCCTCTGGTCTCACAGTCTGTCTCTCTCCTTTGTGTGTGTGTGTGTGTATGTGTCTGCCGATGAGCGCTCCTTTGTTTTTTTACCTTCCCCAGCCGCTGACTGCCCGCGGCTGAAACAGGAGAGTTCTGGGGTCTCTGGCTTCGGGTCTTTCTTTGGGGGCATCCTCTCCTCTTCCCCTAGCTGACGGTATGTCCCACAGGGGGGATTTATGCACTGACCAGGGGTTTATGCTGCATATATTAGCAGAGTGCAATGAGCTTCCTCAGCTTGCGTGCACTCCACATTGACCTCACATGCGCGCCCCCATATACTGTATTCTAATGAAAAAAAAATATTCTCAGATATTCTCAGACCTTATATACAATCTGGTCCAAATATGATCATTAGGAAAGCTGAGACAGTAGCAAATTATTTATCTCCTACTCTGTTCCAATCTGAGGACAAGACCCACTTAATTTTCCAAGGGCTTATTAAGGTGCAATCATTGTCAAATCTGAACTAAGGTGGGATAAGTTTCAACCTTCTCTTCTAACATTACAGGTAAAATGCATAAAATTCATCAATTGTAATACTCAATTATTTGTTTTTCTGCTTCAGTGCGCTTGTGGACAACAATACAGTATTATGTAGAGAGAACAGTTAGGCAGGCATCTCATATGCTTTCAAAATATTTCCTATGCACCCTTCGCTCCATCATCTCCACAGAATCAAATGGTGAGCTTCCTACTATTTTAGCATTTGCCTAACAGTTCGCTTCAAAAATAACTTCTTGGCCTATTCTCGAAAACACTATGCTGGCTTCTACTTAAACAATCCCGCTGTCTATACGGAGAATTAAAGTTTGTCTTGTTTCTGATGGCCTAGGCATGTAAGAGGTTAGCATTAGGTATATAATGGGTTAATTCGTGTCTCAGCTTGTTTTGTATGTTAAACAGCTTAGATCCTCTTTCTGCTTCAGCTTGGAAGATGCTTCCTCTTTTAAGGTGACAGTCTAAGTCTCGGGACTAGCAGTCAAAAAGGTTAATGTTTAGTGAGTGTGTTACTTACTTTCCACCCACCCTGCTCTCTGAGATGAGGGTATTTAAGCTTTGTCTTGGAAGTCAGGTGGCAGAATCTCATCTTGGGGCAAGGCTAATGGTGAGGCCGCTTGTGTCTGGGAATACGCGATCGTAGGAGAAATAACTCTAACTGCCAGGCACATGATAAGTAGTGTGGGGGTTCCCCTGGTAAAACCGTGCATGTGGTATCCTGATGGCTAATTTCATGTGTAAGACTCTTTCTGGTCCTCCATCAACCTACCGTATGTGTTTCACAGTGGGTTCCTGCTTCCTCAGGGATATGCCCCTGACAAACCCCCGAGGAAGCAGGAACTCCCTGTGAAAAGCATAGGGTGACGGAGGATCAAAAAGAGTGTTACACACAAAATACCGGAAGTGACTTCAGGCACCAGCAGGGATGGCGAGGACAGTTGTGGCAACAGGATAGAAGGGGATTTTGGCTCCCTAATGCAAATGAACTGACTTTATGTGAGTTATTTCCCGGTCTTTAATCATAAAGATGCCTTTTCATATCTACATCAAGAGGGTGTCATGCTCCTTCTACATCTAACCCTGCAAGAAGAGATGGACAGTAAATAAAAGATGTTGTTAGCGGCTTGCACAGCCCTTAAAGCGGTGGATTGAATCACCCGACAGGACGAAGTAACAGTAAGAACTGACCTACCCATAAGAGATTAGGGCCTATGGCCCACAGCCATGTCACATAACAGGTTACCATGCTGAAGTGGAAATGGTACCTACAAGAGAGAGGAGGAATTCAAGCCAGGGAGCTGAAAAAGATATCTCTACAACAGGTGATACTAGCCTATGGGATTCTCGAGGAGAATCAAGCAGATCAGAGTACACATTGTAAGGATTCTGCTGGATCCATGTCAGGTTTTGCTGCCAGTTTGGGTTTTCCAGGTTGCCTGCCCTTTCTGCTCAATTTTGCCATTTTTATTACTGGCACTTATTACACTGCTATGTAAGGTTGCACTTCCTGGTGGGAGTTGCAGAGCAAAGTTCTAATGTTTGCAGTTCCTGTTGTCAATGCTGTCACGTTTTACCCTGTTGTCTGTTTGGATTTCCCTGTTGCTGACCCCAGACTGTGACCCCTGACTTCACTGCTTTCTGACTACCCTGACCATTTTCCTGTTAACTGGACTTTGCACCACTGCCACCAGCCCTGACCTCCTTCCTGCTACCGACTATGAATACTCTAACAAGAATCTGTCCCTGGGCTCTAGTTGGTTTTGCTGCATTCCTACCTCAGCCCTGCGGGTCCGCTTCTTGATTGGAGATGAGTACCATTACATTTTGTGAGCTGTATCTCTCCAAGAGGAACTGCTTGGAGATCAGGAGACACGCCTCGCCCAGCAAAACCAACAGGTGGCACCAATTTCTAGCCGTCTTCAGGACAATTTCTACTGGCTGGATACACTCAAGGTGGGTTGTACCCCTGCACTGCCACTGCTGGCAGTGTCTCCAGTGCCAGCTCCATCATCCCATACACCCAGGGAACCACGAATTCCAACGCCTCTACGTTATGGAGGGGACCCTATGACTTGTAGAGAATTTTTTAACCAGTGGTCGATTCAGTTCGAACTCCAGCCCTCCATGTTCTGCACCCATCAATCCAGGGTAGCCAACGTTATTTCCCTACTGACAGACGAGGGTTTGGCCTGAGCCTCCTCTCTCTTGGAAAAGGAATCCCCACTGGTTAACAATGCCGCTGCCTTTCTCCAAGCATTACATTTTTTTAGATGTACCTGGTCGCTTGTTTTCTGTTTCTGCATCGCTCCTTTGAATACGGCAAGGAACTCGTACTGTGGGCCAGTATGCCATTAAATTCTGAACCATTTCTGCGGAGACAGGCTGGTACAATGAAGCTCTGCCGGCAGCATTTTGGCAGGGACTTTCGGAGTGTTTAAAGGACAAACTGACTTGCCGGGACACCCCCAAGAATCTGGAGGAATGAATTGCTCATTGTATCAGGCTAGATCTCTGGATGCGAGAACAACAGACTGAGCGAGACCAGTCCCAAAAAACTCAATAATTCGGCTTGCCTAAAATTGTCCTAAATCGGGAAAGCTCCAGTGCCTTATTCAACATTCACGGCTGCTCCTGTCAGTTTCACTCTCCTAGGGACCAGGCTCCATCTTCACTCAGGCTTTTCTGATTCAGGAGCAGCAGGGAATTTCATTGACCACGCATTTGCGGAACTCCTCTCCCTTCCTTTCCATACTAGAGAGATTCCGTTAGCGGTAGTTGCCATTTATGGAAGACCTCTGGTACCTGGGACCATCACCCTCGAGACTAATCCTTTGCTGGTTATGGTTGGGGCACTTCGCAAAGAGACACTGTCATTCTATGTCACTTGCTTTCCCTCGACTCCAGTGGTCCTAGGGCTTCCCTGGTTCCGGCACCAAAACCCTAAGATCAATTGGGCGACCAATCAAGTGACAGCCTGGGGACAAAATTGTCATGGATCTTGTCTTTCAGATTCTCGCACTATCTCAGAGTTCGGCTACCTACAGAAACTCCCTCGTCATGCCTTCCAGTTTCTTACAGGAGTTTGCAGATGTATTCAACAAAAAACATGCCACACCGACCTGTTCCCAGGGGCCATCACTCCTCGAAGCCGCACTTACCCCCTTTCAGAAACTGTAAAACGAGTGTTCACCACAAACAGGACGGGACTACAGGGCTAAGGGGGGGATGTTAGAATACACTGACCAAAAACCGTGCAACCGCGTCCGGATTGAAGAGTCGTGTAGCTGTGTCAGAGTAGGAGAGGTCAGAATAGTCGTGATACTCGCCGTGGTCTAGGATTGGAGAAGTCAGATGGTCATTGTGTGTAGCCGGGGTCCTGGAGTAGAGAGGTCAGAATGGTTGTTGTGCGTAAAAGTCTGGGTACAAGCTGAGGTCTTTAGGTACAAGAGATCAAAGCAGAATGCACTGAGGCAACAGCAGGGCAGCAGGATGCTTGAGGCAAGCACTAACATAAGTTTATGCTCAGCCAATTTGCCTTAAGGCTGGCTGAGCATATAAAGCACAGAGAGCCAATGGGAAGGCTGCAGTCAAAGAGTTATCACACATAGACTGTGTACTGATAGACAGGGGCGTAGTGTGTCACAGCTGTGGAGTAATGAAGGGAAATAATGTTGTTAGCATTAACCCCTCAAGAGTTTCTGGTGGTGCAACAACGATGTGTAGCGGAGGCAGGAGCGTCCTCTGTTGCATCACAGAACGCGTAGCGGGGGCGGAGCCTAGGTCCGGTCCTGGCATAAGTACTTACTTATGCGGCGTTTGTGAGCAGTGCACGCGTGTGAGGCTTCACCCAATGCATCATGGTATGCGTCATGGGGGTGGGACCGAGGTCCAATCCTCACAAATAGAATTCAAGGCTATGTGGGAATACATTTCGGAGAACCTTCAGCATGGGTTAATTCGCAAATCAATTTCCCCCGCTGGTGCGGGTTTCTTCTTTGTTTCTTCTTTGTTTCCAAAAATTATGATTCTCTCAGGCCATGTATCAATTACAGAGGCCTAAATAAAATCACTGTACAAAAATCGGTATCCCCTGCCCGTCATTCCTGAACTGTTCGACCATTATGCAAGGCTACGATCTTCGAGGAGCTAAAATTTAATTCAGATCAGAGAGGGTGATGAGTGGAAGACAGGCTTTAATACCCGTGATGGGTACAACTAATATCTGGTCATGCCACTCGGGTTATGCAACGCACCAGTTGTATTTCAAAATGAAATCAATTAGATTTTAAGGGATTTACTCGACCAATTTCTCATGGCATAGTTACATAGTTACATAGTTACATAGTAGAAGGTTGAAAAAAGACGTTCGTCCATCAAGTTCAACCTACTGCACCGACACACTTTATTCGAGCAAATACCCAGTATGTACCTGGCAGATACCTGGAATGCGCCGCTCCTCACCTCTGACAAGCCCCGTTGCGTTTGCCTTCCCAGCCTGGGTTCATGCCTGGCTGACGGGCGGCTGATCTGTTAAATGATAATGATTAGGATTTAATAGGCTGCAATGCTTCGCGTGTCTACCAGATGGCATAAATTCATGAATTGTAATGCAGTATATATATATATACTGTGCAGTATTGCAGCCAGCGGGAATAAAATGCTTCAATCCCTGCCTGGAAAATACCTCAATGCACTCGGGCAGAAAACAGTCACAAACCTCAATACACCCGGGTATACCCGAATTCGTGGGACTAGCCGAGCTCGAATAAAGTGTGTCGCCAGTGTATGCTAAATTTAGACAACAGATACTTTATCCTATATCTATACTTACTCATTGATCCAGAGGAAGGCAAACAAAAAATCTCAGTGGCATATCATCAAATGATATCTCATAAGGGTAAAAATAAATTCCTTCCTGACTCCAAGAATTGGCAATCGGATTAATCCCTGGATCAACATCCTTCCCATGTATACTTATTTGGTATATCCCTGTATACCTTCCCCATCTAAAAAGATGTCCAACCTTTTTTTGAATAAATCTATTGTATCTGCCATCACAGTCCCCATGTGTGTAAGGATTACCGAAGTGCGCGGGGTGCCTATGGACTACATTCCTTACCAGATGCACGCAGCATGCACGCGCGCCAAAATGGCATCATCCGACGCCGTGGAGTCTGGCTCCGCCCCCAGATCATGCCGCGCACTGACTGCGCGCAGAGCTCGCATGTGACACGTGCGCCACGCCCCCCAAGCTCCGTGTCAAGATCCACTAGCTGCCAAACAGCTACACCTGCTCATAGATACATTCTTTAGCTGCACAAACAGCTACACTTGCTCGTTGAGCCCTGGACCTATCACAGCTACCTTGGAGGCTGCGACCCCGCTCCACCCCCCATGGGGGTTGGCTGATCCAGCCTATATATGCTCACCAATGTTATAGTCACATTGACTGAGCATAGATTCTTGTTACTCTGTGTTTACCCTTGCTGTTCTTGCCTTGTCCCTGTCCTGTTGCTTTGTTCCAGTTTGATCTTCTGTGCACCGAACCGGCTTGCTTTGACTACTCCAACCTCTGGCACCTGATCTTGGCTTTCTCTGACTCCTCGCTTCTCTCTAATCCTGAACTTGGCATTGTACCACGACCACTCTCCACTCTCCAACCCTGACCTCGGCAAAATTACTTTCTACGCTCCAGATATCTCCTACGTTGAACTCGGCAAGTATAAAGACTACTCTGATCTCTACATCCCTGATCTGGCTGTCAAGGTAAACCTACACTCCGGACATGGCCCTGTGCCTGTGGCTGGTGTTTTTTACTACTCCCATCTCAGTACCAGGGTCTCGTCTTGTTTGTGGTGAGCACAGCGTGACAATGGGTAATGAATTCCACATTTTACCTGCCCTTATTGTAAAGAACCCTTTCCTTTGTTGCTGGTGAAATCTCCTTTCCTCCAACCTTAAGGGATGGCCCAGAGTCCTTTATACAGCCCATGGGATGAACAGTTTTTTTTAAAGCACCTTGTACTGTCCCCGAATATATTTGTATATAGTTATCATATCCCCTCTTAGACGCCTCTTTTCTAATGTAAATAAATCTAATTTAGCTAGCCTCTCCTCATAAGTTAGAATGTCCATCCCCTTTATTAATTTAGTGGCTCTTCTCTGCACTCTCTCTAGTTCCCTAATGTGTTTTCTTAGGATTGGTGCCCAAAATTGTACTCCATATTCAAGGTGTGGTCTTACTAATGCTTTATAAAGGGGCATAATTATGTTTACGTCCCTTCCATCCATTGCCTGTTTGATGCAAGATAAGATCTTGTTTTCCTTTGCAGCTACTGCATGACTTTGGGCACTATTGCTAAGCCTGCTGTCTACAAGTACTCCTAAATCCTTCTCCATCAAGGATTCCCCCAATACTGATGCAGCTGCCGTTATTCGAACACTTCACGCGGCAATTAATGCGGGAAACCGTGATTACAACAGGGACAAAGCTTGCTGTGTTTAGAGAACTGACCGTGGTGCATTAGCTTCCCAAAGCAGGAACCCCTGCTGTGTGAATGCTACCGGCGTCTGCCTGTGTGTAATATACGCGCAGAAAGAGAGTCTGAATCAGTCCCTCTAACTGCGCGCCTCTCACAGGCGATCGCGGGGATTTTACTAAAATTCTAAAATTACAGTTTTGTAGCAGTGGGTCTCGTGAGCTGAACAAAGTTTATTTAAGCCTTGGAGACCCCCTACTTCCCCAGTTACAAGCCCAGTTATGGGGTGCCGGTATCCCTGCCATGTTAAAATTGTGGATCACGTGACCGCGGGACTAGAGGGATACGGGCACCCCATAACTGGGCCTGTAACTCTGGAAGTAGGGGGTCTCCTAGGCTGAAATAAACTTTGTTTAGCTCAGAAGACCCCCTGCTCCCCCACACTAGTATCAAACCCCCCCCTCCAAATAAAAAATCATTACCTTAGCGGGTAGCTGCTAAGGTAATGAAGTTGCTTACATTTTATTTTTATTCATCGTGTGCGTGAGCAGGGGTCTCCTGAGCTGAACAAAGTTTATTTCAGCCTTGGAGACCCCCTACTTCCCAAGTTACAGGCCCAGTTATGGGGTGCCGGTATCCCCGCCATGTTAAAATTGTGGGTCACGTGACCGCGGGACTAGAGGGATACGGGCACCCCATAACTGGGCCTGTAACTCCCTACGTAGTTAAGTTTTGTGTTTAATAATGGGCCCAAACTAACATTATCCAATCTGGATAATAGTTTTTGGCCCATTAATTAATGTAACTGTAAACGTAGTGTGTGGTGGTACCGGGGGGGGGGGGTTGATTTATTAAATGTATGTTCTACTGTAGGCAATGTTTTAGGTTTTTGACACACCTAGTTGGACATGTACCTAACCCCTTCATGGCCCTTAGCGCGGGCCATTGTTCCTCCTAAGGTTTACCACCTGAAGCCCTGCTGACAATTTGAACTTTTATCTTTAGTTGTTTTTTTTGCTTGCCTCCGTGCAGTCCAGGGGTATACTGAGATTGATTACAACCAGTTGCACTGTCATGACCTTGTTTGAGGAACCCCCCTACGTCTTGAGTTTACAGTAAACAAAGTTTATTTCAGCCTTGGAGACCCCCTACTTCCCGAGTTACAGGTCCAGTTATGGGGTGCCCGTATCCCTCTAGTCCACGGTCACGTGACCCACAGGATTTTAACATGGCTGGGATACCGGCATCCCATAACTGGGCCTGTAACTCGGGATGTAGGGGGTCTCCAAGGCTGAAATAAACTTTGTTCAGCTCAGGAGACCCCCTGCTACAAAACTGTAATTTTAGAATTTTAATAAAAACCCCGCGATCGCCTGTGAGAGGCACGCATTTAGCGGGACTGATTCAGACTCTCTTTCTGTGCGTCTAATACACAAAGGCAGACGCCGGTAGCATTCACACAGCATGGGTCCCTGCTTTGGGAAGCTAATGCGCCGCGGTCAGTTCAAAAAAATAACGCGCCAAAACCGGGGAGAATTAGGGGATTATATCGTTTTCCAATTCGTGATCCGTTCGAATAACGGCCGCTGCATCAGTATATCTCCATTTAATTTGTAAGTCGCCTTTTTTTTCTTGCATCCCAAATGCATAACCTTACATTTATCTGTATTAAACCTCATCTGCTATTTACCTGCCATGTTTCCAGTCTCTCCAAGTCCTTCTGAAGAGAAATTACATCCTGCTCTGATTCTATTACCTTACACAATTTAGTATCATCAGCAAAGATGGAGAATTTGCTCTCAATGCCAATCTCAAGGTCATTAATAAAAAAGTTAAAAAGCAGGGGTCCCAATACCGATCCCTGAGGCACTCCACTCACGACTTTAGCCCAACCTGAAAAAGTTCCATTTATGACAACCCTCTGTTGTCTGTCCTTTAACCAGTTTTCAATCCAAGTGCGTATATTATTACTGAGTCCAATTTTCTTTATTTTGTACACCAACCTCTTGTGTGAAACCATATCAAAAGCCTTTGCAAAATCTAAGTAGACCACATCAACTGCATTACCCTGGTCTAAATTCCTACTTACCTCCTCAAAGAAACAAATAAGGTTAGTTTGGCATGATCTATCCTTCATAAATCCATGCTGACTATTACTAATAATTTTGTTTTCCATTAGGTATTCCTGAATTTTATCCTGTATTAAACCTTCAAGTAGTTTCCCCACTATTGAAGTCAGGCTTACAGGTCTGTAATTTCCCGGTTGTGATCTAGCTCCCTTTTTAAATATAGGCACCACATCTGCTTTACGCCAATCTTGTGGTACTGAGCCTGTGGAAATTGAGTCCTTGAATATTAAATATAATGGTTTGGCTATTACTGAGCTTAACTCCTTGAGAACTCTTGGATGTATGCCATAGGGGCCAGGTGCCTTATTTACTTTAATTTTTTTCAATTCGCTTATGAACTTATTCCTTAGTTAACCAATTGTTCATTAATATGGCATATCTGGATGATATCCTTATTTATTCCTGTTCCTTGTCTGAACATTGGGCACTGGTCCTCCAAAGACGTCGGGCCCACTCCCTCTTTGCCAAGCTCGAGAAATGTCAGTTCTAATAGAAGAAGATTTCCTTCCTTGGGTATTTGATCTCTTCCCTTGGGTTTGAGATGGAATGTGCGAAAGTATCGGCAGTGCTGGATTGGCCTTTAACGACAGGCCTCAAACCAACTCAACGGTTTCTTGGCTTTGCCAACTACTGCCGACTATTTATCAGGAATTACTCCAAGGTGATAGCACCCATTATGGCTCTAACTAAGAAAGGGGCGAACCCTAAGATATGGCCTTCTGAGGCTCTTCCGGCTTTCGAGAAGCTCAAGTCCACCTTTTCGTCCACATTTGTGCTGATCCATCCAGATCCTATGAAAACCTTTGTGCTTGAAGTGGACACATCTGATCTGGCAGCCGGAACTGCTCTCTCTCAAAGGAAGGATTTTCATGGGAAACTCCACCCCTGTGCCTTCTTTTCTAAAAAATAATATGCCGCAGAAAGAAATGATGATGTTGGGAATCGGGAACTTCTGGCCATGAAAATGGCTCTAGAAGAATTGAGACATTTGCTTGAGGGGACAACTTCTCCAATCACAATCCTTACTGATCACAAGAACCTCGAATGCATTGAAAGAGCAAAGAGAAGGGACGCGTCAGGCGAGGTGGGCTCTCTTTTTCATTCGGTTCAACTTTGTGATCTCCTATCGTCTTGGATCCAAGAACGTCAAAGCAGATGCTCTATCCAGGCAATTCTCTCCAGACAACGCCAAGGAGATAGAGCAGGGCCCATCATTCCATCTTCTCAGATCATCTCTGCAGTTTCATCCTCAATTCTGCAACAGATTTCACAGGTCCAAGCAGAAGATCCCAGGTCAACGTCCACTCATTCGTCCAAATTATTTGTCTCTCCACAATTTCAAAGTCAGGTATTGCAAGGGGTCATAACTCCAAGAATGCTGGTCACCCGGGAGTCAGGAAGACATGGGATTTCCTCAAACAAATATTTTGGTGACCAGAGATCCGCAAAGATGTGAAAGATTTTTTAACAGTCTGCGTTATATGCGCCCAGACTAAGGTGTCAAGGACATTACCCTGTGTGCTGCTTCAACCCTTATCAGTTTCCACCCGTCTGTTGCCCACTAATGGATTTTATCATGGAACTGAAACCCTCCAGGGGTATGACTACCATACTGGTAGTAGTCGATCGCGTCACACATCAAGCCCATTTTGTTCCTCTCAGGAACCTACCCACAGCTTCAGAACTATCTGAGATCTTTATTAAGGCGATATTACACCTTCATGGAGCCCCCACGGATATAGTCTCGGACCGCGGATCCCAATTCGCTCTCAAGATTTTGGAAGGCTGTCTGTCAAAATATGGGCATCTCCCCTTTTCTTCTTCATTCCACCCGCTGTCCAATGGACTCCCGGAAAGGGCCAATCAGACCTTAGGACAATTCCTGCAATGTTTTGTATCTGAACTACAGGACGACTGGGTTGATCTGCTCCCATGGGCCGAGTTTTCCGCAATTCTTTGAAACACACTTCCACACTGAAATCTCCGTTCTTTTGTGCCTACATTTACCCCACTGCTGCCCTTCCTTCTTCCTGTCCTCTCTCCGGAGTTCCTGCAGTGGATGGTAAGATCAAAGAACTACATTTACTCTGGAAGAAGATCCAGGCCAATCTCACCAAAGCTGCCGTCCAGCAAAAAACCCAGGTGAGTAAACATCGTTGACCACCTCCCCCATTTCAAGTAGGAGATCAGTTTTGGCTGTCTACTAAAAATATCTGTCTGAAACTGCCTTCCTCCAAACTCAGACCTAAGTTCATTGGACCTTACAAAATCCTGAAACAGGTCAACCCTGTGGCGTTCAAACTAGAACTACCGGAAAGCTTAAAAATACCTTCAGTGTTCCATGTCTACCTCCTCAAGCCGTTTATCCAGAACACCTTCTCTCCTCCTAGTCTCCCTCCTCCTAGACCATTTTTGGTGGATGGTCAGGAAGAATTTGAAGTACGCCAGAAAATGTATTCCCATAGATCCAATGGTGGGCTATAGTACCTGGTCCATTGGAAGGGTTTTGGACCTGAAGAGAATTCTTGGATCAAATCCAGGGATGTCCATGCCCCCAACCTGGTCCAGGCGTTTCATCGGAAATTTCTTGCAAAACTGGAGTATATCGCCCGGAGGTCTCTCCTAAAGATGGGAGTAATGTACGGATTCTGCTCGATCATTGCCGGGGTTTGCTGCCAGTTCGGGTTTTTCATGTTGCCTGCCCTTTCTGCTCAATTTAGCCATTTTGGTTACTGGCAGCCTGCTATATAAATGCACTTGCACTTCCTGGTGGGAGTCGCAGAGCAAAGTTTTAACGATTGGAGTACCTGCTGTCTAAGCTGTCACACTTTACCTTTTTGGATTTCCCTGTTGCTGACCCCGGACCGTGACCCAGACCTCGCTGCTTTCTGCCTCCCCTGACCCTTTGCCCGTTTACTGGATTTTGCACCACTGCCGCCAGCCCTGGATGCATGGTCCAAGCGTGGGCAAAGAACAGTAGACTACAATGGACTATGCATACAGTAGGGCCCCGCTTCCCTGCGTTTCGCTTCTCTGTGATCTGCCAATACAGCGGTACCGAGAAGGTGGCCGCCATGTTTGCGCATGCGCAGAATGGAGATGGCTGAGTTCGTGCATGCGCAGAATGGGGGTGCAGCCGAGTTTGCGCATGCAAAGAAGGGTAGGAGACGCCAAAAATCTCCGGTTCTGCTTTTCTGTGATTTTCACTTTGCGGTGGTGGCACCACCATGGAACAGAACCCACCATATGAGTAGGGCCCTACTGTATCTTTTATGACCCAGAAGCAGAATGTCTAATGGAACGGCGCAATGGGTTGCTGAAAGGGCAGGTGAAAGCACTCACATCGCATACCCTGAGATGGTGGGAAAATGAGCTGAGGAAAAAAAACCATATGATAGAATGAAGGGGGTTTCGACACCAAGAGATCCCCTATCACATGTATGGATTGAAACATTTGGGAACCACTCATCAAGTGATAGGACGTCATATACTAGAGTTACTGATGACGCAACAACTTGACATTCCGCAGGGAATAAATGACATCGGAATACAGGGACCACTGCCCTCTGATGCCCTCCTGGTGTTCAATTTAGATAAAGAACTAAAGAAAAGGGGGTGGTTGATGGGGAGATGATGATAGAGACTGACTTCAGCGGCAAATACAACGGACTGGGACGAATATAGACCAATATATTGAAACTGGCACTGTGCTTGGTATAGTCAATATAGTGATCCCAGTGCCCATTGGTATACAGGTGGAATCAGAGGACCCGAGTTGCAGCAGGGGAGTAAGGTTTGGTTTCTATTCCCATCTGAGACAAAGAAGGGTGAGACAGGGGGAGGTTAATGCAGCAGAAAAAGGAAGTACCTATTTAGTGCTCATAGATTGAGAATAGATTGCTGGATCTGCAGAGCCATTTCCATGAGCAAAGAAAATGGATACCTTTTCATAGTTGTTCCCTGTACTTGCCAAGATTGCGAAGAATGAGTCAACAGCAGTCAACCATTTTGGACTAATGTTACTGTAATCAATGTCACTAGAAGCCTGTAATTGATCAATATACACAGAAAAGGAGCTTTCATTATCATCATCTTATCCGTTCAGTTGAGTACGATACTTGGCCAATCTATGGATCAGTGTTCTTCATGTTTTCCGATCTCTCACGGCTTCTTTTAATTCTGCTATGATCAGTCCAGTATCTTTCTTGATGGTATCTAGCCAGCGAGTTCTTGGTTGGCCTCTTCTGCTTTTGCCACCGATCATTCCAAGCATGACGTCCTTCTCAAGTGACTAGCTTCGCATGATGTGACCAAAGCAGGAGAGCTTTTGCTTTGTTATCTTAGCCTCCAGTGAGATTTTCGGTTTGATCCATTTTAGAACTGCTTGGTTCATTATTCTGTCTGACCATGGAATGCGTAGCAAACTTCTCCAGCCCCACAGTTGAAATGCATCGATCTTTCGCCTGTCTACCTTTCTCAGAGTCCAGGTTTTGCAGCCATATGTTGCTATTGGGAAAACGATCGCACTGACCAATCTTCATTTGATTGCCAGGCTGATGTCTTTACTCTTCCAGATGTTGTTCATACTGACCATAGCATTTCTTCCAAGTGTCAGCCGTCTCTTGATCTCAGGGGTGCAGTCGCCATCGCAATCAATTTTGGAGCCAAGAAAAATGAACTCTTTAACCACTTCAATTTCTTCATTGTTGATCTTGATATTAACGTTCGCATTGTTTGCTGTTGTCATGATCTTTGTCTTCTTAATGTTCAGGCGCACTTTCTTCTTTGACTTTCGTGATCAGAAGTTTGAGATCCTTCTTGTTTTCAGCCAGCAGGGTGGTACAGTATCGTCGGCATATCGGAGGTTGTTAATGTTTCTGCCGGCTATTTTTATGCCAATCTTTTGCTCATCCAGGCCTGCTCGTCGCATGACAGCTTCTGCATACATGTTGAAAGCTGCTGGTGATAGGATGCATCCTTGGCATATGCCCTTTCCGATCTTGAACCAAAAAGGGAGCTTTATGCTGTAATAATATAGAAATTTCAGGAAGGAGATAATGAGGGATGGTTTGTTTGGCTGCGGGAGATTGATATAGGAACCTGCAAAACATTCTTATGATATTGGGAGGTGTTCTATCATGCATGCTGTTGGAAATTGCTCACTAAACCCCCTGTTAAAGCTTTACCAGACCAGGATTTTAGATCCCTGAGAAATACTGTAGGTGAGAAGAAATCACTTAAAATATGGCACTTTGAGAGATTTCTTCCCTCCTATATGTGATGTGAGGGATCCATTTTGTTATTTATAAGATTGCCAAATATTGCTGAATTGCAAGTGTATATTTTTAGCAAATGTGCAAAACGTTGTCATATTATTTTATATTTGTGAGGGATCCATTTCTTTTTTGGCTAGTTTCATACCTCCTACTGATGCAGCGGCCGTTATTCGAACACATCACGGCGCCGATTTTGAGTTTTCTGCTGTTCCCCATGCAGCATGAACGCGGCCAATCGCCCCAGGCACCCGCGCTTATCGCGGATGTTTTGTTTGAATTTCATGGATTCTGTTTCTTCGTTTACAAAAAATGGATGGATTGTAATGTGTACAGTACTGTGCTACTGTGCTACTGTGTCAATTTCATGTTTTTAAAAGCCAGAACACTAAAATTCGTTTTTCTGCACTCGCCGTGCTCGCATCTTCGTGCGGGAAGGCTGGAATTCATCCCGCGGTTTCAAATCGGGATTCCGATGTACATGACAAGTAAAGTGTTCGAATAATGGCCGCTGCATCAGTATGTGAGCATCATCCTCCATTATACGTTTCATTTGAGTTCAAACTTCGGAGATTATGTTTTGGGCAAAGGTTGTTTATTATTATGATATTTTATTTACTTTTGAGAGCTACTGGGGTTTTTTTTGTCCAGCCTTATGAATGCAAGCAAACATGTATATATGCACACACATTAGACCTGTTTCATGCACTTAATGAGTAAATGATAATAATGACAATGGCCATTAACAATATATAAAAGATTTTTAGCTGTTTCCGAACTCTAATCACGTTTTAGTTGAAATTCTTTACATAACAAAAATAATAAAAATAAATGTATTTAACCACAGATTAAACTTTGCAAGTGTAGCCTAAAGTACTTTATGGTGTAACAATTACATTATAATGTGCACATGGTTATGAATCAAAGACAAACAACTGTAAATACAGTTAAAAAAAAAAAGTATTTTATTACAGGGTTAACATTTACAAAAGGGATGTGTGTGTAAAGAACACACAAAAAGATCCCCACTAGGGCACACCGCAGGCCTGAGTGATATTAGATCCTGGTCCTATAGTGCGCTAAACAAACAACATAGAAATTTTATTTAATCATTATTAAAACTTATTTAAAAACCATAGAAGCTCCTTGTGTCTCCCTAGTGTGTGGACTCTAAGTGAGGTAAGATGTACTGTTTGTCTCTATCGTGTTCCCCTATAGTTGATTCTTGACCTCTTGGGTTTTTAAATGTTACGTTGTATAAGATGAAGCAGCCCTAGTGCCTCGTACTCTTAGTTGAGAATAAAATATTGATCTTGCGAAGTGCCGAGTTCTATATTGGTTACGGGGACCTGCAGGCAGCTACCATTATGATACTACACTATCGCGTTCCTGTAGGATCCATACCGCCATACACTCACGGAGCCATATATACCAGGAGCATATGAATTACCAGGCATAGGCATAACCAGATTGCATATTAACGCTGGTCTCTGAACCAGCAACGGGAGCCCACGGACAGTCAGCACCACGTGACCAAGGTCACGAGTCCTAACAAATGACCAGCCGTTAGAAAATATTCAAGTCAAATTCACGATTTGGTATATACTCCCTGATACATACTCCCTGTTAGACCATACCTTGATCTGTTGGTAGTGCCGAGCCCTTTGCTAGCGACGGTGATTTGCTGCCAGCCACTAATATATGTAAACAGCAGCGGGCTCTACATACAGCCATACTGTCAAAGCACTCACAAAGCTATACATGTCGCGTGTGTCTGAATAACCGAGCACAAAGGGTGATAGCCCTTTACTAGCGACGGTGATTTGCTGCCAGCCACCAATATATGTAAACAGCAGCGGGCTCTACTTACAGCCATACTGTCAAAGCACTCACAAAGCTATACATGTCGCGTGTGTCTGAACAACCGAGCACAGATATAAGCTAGATTATACATCAGTGCCCGTCTCTCAATTAACGACGGGGGAGCATGGGAGGTCAGTATCACATGACCTGGGTTGATGGTCCCAATGATGACATGCGGTTACAGTATATCTAAGTCACAACCAATACACCATTAGGCACTAGCATCATTGCAATAATAGTGACACATGAGAACAATACATATACATCCTATGTCTGCTAGTTATAGTCTGGCATCACGATTACTGCCAACTAGCATACATCTTAGCCACATATCTGGCATCATAATATACCCCATTGCACTAACTACTGGTACACCCATATATGCACTACCACCAGTATATATACGCTACCTGTACAACTGTATGGGTCATCACTATATTTATCTGCAGTGGGTATATGCTGTATAAAATATGGCTATGACATATTGGATGTCCGTTTCTCTGAATGTGTTCAACTATTAGATATCATTATGTCTCGATTTCATGACAGCATAAATATATTAGTCATGATTCCTCCCTGCTAGTTATTACGTATGGTCCACTCCTATACAGAGCAGACAGATCTAGCAGGTCTCTATATCTATATAGGACAACATTACTGACTCCTCTTATCATTATTAGGTTCATATAAAGGTATATTAATACCTCACTTAGGATACTTCCAAGAGGTCAAGAATCAACTATAGGGGAACACGATAGAGACAAACAGTACATCTTACCTCACTTAGAGTCCACACACTAGGGAGACACAAGGAGCTTCTATGGTTTTTAAATAAGTTTTAATAATGATTAAATAAAATTTCTATGTTGTTTGTTTAGCGCACTATAAGACCAGGATCTAATATCACTCAGGCCTGCGGTGCGCCCTAGTGGGGATCTTTTTGTGTGTTCTTTACACACACATCCCTTTTGTCTTGTACTTATCCCTGGCAGCACGCGACCAGAATTATTTACCGATACAAGAGTTTGAGCGAGGTTTCTCACCCTTATATAGGGTTAATATTTAACCAGAAACGTCTCCAAATGAGGAGATACCTGTCTTCTCCTAATTTAAGTGTCTTTTTGGGAATATCTTGTATTCTGTACACGTACATAGAACTCAAAGTATCAGGAACCCAATCTTGATACCCTCTGCATTGTGACATAATTTGGTCTGCAAATTCTTTACTGTAATTTTTTACAAAATTCAATTTGCGGGTGAATTTTCTAATGTGGAAATAGTGCCTTTAAATTTGAGTGTATAGATTTAAATCTGCCAGAAATCACCATGCACACATTTAATTCAACCTGAAATTTGTTTCGCCTATAAATTTCAGACCCTGGAATATGGGGCATCTCAAGTTTTACTGTATGTATATCCCCTAAAATCCACCTTCAAACAACACATGTAGAGACACTTGTGCACAAAACACAGTACACCTGACATACTTGTAATATAGTATACAGTATGTTAGTGGGAGACATTTAAATATACTTTGCATTTCCTATTAGCATATATTGTATTAGCCTGAATATACTGTTGCGGCCCCTTTTTTTTTTTTTCAACTTAAAATTTTTTATTTTTGAATTGTGTGAGTACATACATGTCATGCATTCATGATAAACATTGGAGGGAAACGTGCCTCCTGCAATTGGAAAACATGCAGCATGTGTAGTATCTGTGTACTTTGGACAAACGGGGAGACAGACAGACTAACCGACAAACTACATATAGCTCCCAGCCGGGAGGGGGAAATGGGGGGGGGGGGGGGGTGGGAAGGGGTCTCCGACCGAGGTTCCGCTTCTAAACGTGCAACCGCTGGCTCTCTGCAATTAAGAAAACCGATAGTCCGGCGGGCAACCGGTGTACCCCACACTCTCTGTCCATCCATGAACTGTGTGTGCTCTTGGACCGTCGGGGTGTCTTAGGGCCTCTTTAAGGGAAAATGCATTTTACATCTATCAATGCCAAATCGTGGCCCTATCTACCCCCTGTATGTCTGTCTGTGCCAACCATGGTGACCAGACTTTTAGGAAATTTGTGCCAGTGTCATTGACCAGACTCGTCAATTTCTCCATCTGGCAAACTGACCAAATTCGGTTCCTGATCTTTGCGATTATTGGGATTTCATTTTGTTTCCAACGTGCTGCAATCTCCCCCCTCACCGCCGTTGCGAAATGAACCGCCAGTTTGTTTGCTCCCCTGGAGAGACCTTTTTGCGGCCTGTTCAAAAGGAACCGCCATGGGTCGACGGGGGTGGATGTGCCGAGGATCCTATTCAGCCAATCATTAACTGAATCCCAGACCGGCGTAAGTTTGGGGCAAGACCACAGCATGTGGAGCAAGTCTGCTTGTTGTCCGCATTGTCTTGGGCACAATGGGGAGTAGCTGGGCAGAAATTTAGCTAATTTAGTGGGGGTGTGGTACCATCTCATCATAACTTTATATGCATTCTCCCTCAAAGTCGTGCACATTGAGCTTTTTGAAGTCGCTGTCACAATTTTTGTCCATTCCTCTACATCAATTTCCTCCCCTAAGTCCTTTTCCCATTTAATCATATACCCCGTTTTGTCCGTCACTGTCTTACTAGAACCGATTACTTCCCCGTACATCTGCGATGTGAGTCCCTCGGTGGATGTCCCCGAACGACAGAGCTTTTCAAAATTCGTCATTGGTATGTGGGGCTGCACTGATTGATAAAACGCTCTGAGCTGGAGGTATCTAAAGAACTCGGCGTTGGGAATGTTTTGGTATTCTTTAAGTAAATCGAATGATTGAACGCCTCGTTTTCCCCCCAGATCTATTAGCCTGTTAATTTTGCTTTTTTTCCAGATAGAGAAGTCTGCGCTGGTCCGGCCCGGAGCAAAGAGTGGGTTATCCCAAAATGGGGTCATACCTGACGCTTTATGGGTCAGACTGCATCTCATACGTGTGGCCTCCCAAATCGAGATCGAGTTGTTCATGGAGGATAGCGGCAGTTTGGCACTAGTCCGTGCCTTTTTGGGGAGCCAGATTACATGTTCCAGAGCCACAGGGGAGCAGAGCTCCTTTTCTAGGGCGACCCATCTTTTTGAGTCTGGATTCGTGTGCCATTGCACGATTTGGCATAATTGCGCCGCTTTGTAGTAGGACAACAAACAAGGTACCGCCAGCCCTCCTGCTTCCGTTCGTTTACGCATGATTTGTTTTCCCACCCTCGCTTTCTTGCCTCCCCAGATAAATTTATCTATAGCTGATTGAAGTGAGAGGACATCCTTCAATCCTATCGGCACTGGGAGGGTCTGGAATAGGTATAGGATGCGTGGAAGCAGGTTCATCTTAACGCAGTGGATCTTTCCGATCCACGAGATATTGTGGGTGGACCATCTTTTGAGGTCCCCTCTCAAAGTCTGTGTCAATTTGGGATAGTTTGCCTGATATAGCGTGTCATACGACTTGGTGACATTGATCCCCAGGTATCTAATGTTTTTCGGTTGCCAATTAAAATTAAAATTTAAGGCGATCAGCTTCTCCATGTGCGTGGGGAGATTAATATTCATGGCATCAGATTTGGACTGGTTTATTTTGAATCCAGAGATCCTGTTGAATCTCCCCAGCAGGTCAAAAAGATTTGGCAGAGAGGTAAGGGGTCTAGATATAGTCAGGAACACGTCATCCGCATAGAGTGCCACCTTATGCGACTGGTTTCCAATGTCTATACCCGTAATGTCTTTGCTCTCGCGTATGTGGGCGGCTAGTGGCTCCATACACAACGCAAAGAGGAGGGGGGAGAGCGGGCAGCCCTGTCGTGTTCCGCTCTTAATTTGGAAGGGGTCCGAAACGAACCCCTGGTGGGTAACCCTTGCCAACGGATTCTCGTAAAGGGCGAAAATTGCTTTTGTTAGTTTCTCTCCCATCCCAAATGCTCCAAGCGTGGCCTCAAGGTATGGCCAGTCTATCCTATCAAATGCTTTTTCTGCATCCAGACTGAGCGCCATAACTGGTATTGATCTGGCATTGGCTATTTCTAACAGATCAATGATTCGTCGAGTATTGTCTGAAGACTGTCGACCCGGGACAAACCCGACTTGATCTGGGTGCACCAGTCTGGGTAGGATGAGACCCAATCTATTGGCCAGGAGTTTGGCATAAATTTTAATGTCCGAATTGATCAGGGATATTGGTCTGTAGCTTTTGCAGTCCAACGGGTCTTTTCCCTGTTTGTGTATTACCGAGATGGACGCCTGGAGCATTTGTTGGGGGAAAGGGGTGCCTCCCAGTACTTGATTAAACATGTTGCGAAGGAACGGGGTTAAGAATTTTCCGAATTTCTTATAGTAAAGATTCGAGAAGCCGTCGGGACCCGGGGCTTTAGAGGGTTTTAGGTGTTTGATAACCTCCAATATTTCCTCCGTTGTAAAGTCACTACCCATTGCCTCTCTGTCTAACCTACTCAGGCCCGGTAGATTCGAGCCCTTCAAGAAATCTTTCAGGGCTTTGTCCGTGCCAGCCGAATGGGCTACTTTATCCCCATCGTATAATTTCGCGTAGTATGTTTTGAACTCCGCTACAATGTTTTGCGGGTTGGCCGTGATGTTGCCTGACTCCAGCCGTAGGGCCTGGATATTATAATTACTGGTTTTAGCGCTGATCATATTAGCCAGCAGGGTATCTGGTTTGTTTGCTTTTTCAAAGAATCTTCTCTTAGTCCAACTCAACGACTTCTCCGCCTGGGAGGCAAGAAGTAGATTTAGTTTAGTCTGAGCGTCGCCAATCTGTTGGCGGGTGGCAGGGTCTGGGGTGATTTTATATTTATCCCAAAGTGTCTTTAGCTCCGCGTGTTCCCTCTTAATTTTAGCGTTGCTCTCTTTTTTCTTACGGGCCGCAATACTAATCAGGTTCCCTCTTATTGTTGCTTTGTGTGCCTCCCAGAGGGTTATGTGAGAGCTAACGCTTCCTTTGTTTTCTCTAAAGAATGTTTGGATTTCATCTCCAATCCTGATCTGTAGATCCGGGATTTTTAGAAGGGATTCATTTAATTTCCAGTTTGCTCCTGGCCTGTCCAGTCCTATCTGTGTGCACCGTAGCTCTATTGGTGCGTGATCGGACCACGAAATATCGTGGATTCCCGCATGGGCGATCTTTGGGACCAGTCTACTAGAGACAAAGAAGTAATCGATTCTACTAAATGAGTCGTGTGGGTGTGAGTAGAAAGTATAGTTTCTAGTGAGGGGATGGAGTTCCCTCCAAATGTCGACCAGCTGTAGATCGCGCAGTCCCTGTTCGAGGGCCCTGGATCCAGGATCCGTTCGGCCTCTGTAGGGCCCTGAGCGATCTAGGGCTGCGTTTGATACTGTGTTAAAGTCTCCCCCTATAATTAATGCGCCTTTAGCGTGTTTGCGGATAGTTTCAAAGGATGAAGCGAAGAAGGCCGGGTCCTTTCCATTGGGGGCATATATTACGGCGATCGTGAGCGGTTGCTGGTTAATGGACCCTGTGAGTAACAGGAACCTACCCTCCTTGTCCTTCTTCACCTCATCTACCACCAGTCCCACCCTATTATGTATCAGTA
Organism: Ascaphus truei; assembly: GCA_036426205.1. Taxonomy (NCBI): domain Eukaryota; kingdom Metazoa; phylum Chordata; class Amphibia; order Anura; family Ascaphidae; genus Ascaphus; species Ascaphus truei. The sequence continues at coordinate 18,093 of WSYH01001579.1, read as the reverse complement.
TCGCTACTCCGCGTTTTTTTACCCTTGCGGACGCTAGGTAGACTTGTCTAAATTGCTTATCAAAATATTTGGGGAAACTGGTGGTACTGAAGTGTGTTTCCTGTAGCAGCACAATGTCCGCACCCTTACGTTTATAGTCAGTGAGCGCTATTTTCCGCTTACGCGGGCAATTCAGCCCCTTGGCGTTGTGTGAGATAAATGTTAGTGACATGAGGTGCGTGTGTTCTCACCTCTTGTCCTGAGTGTCTTCAGATGGGGTGTCCGGTACCCCGCGGGAGTACTCGGCCTCTCTGCAGTGCACAGCGGTGCGCTCAATGGCAGCGGGTTGCCTCTCCGGCCGGAGGGGGGGAAGGGTAGGGGGAAGACATATGGGACATAGGACACATAAAGGGAAAAAAACAACATTGATATGAACAACCATGTGGGTGAGGCAATAATGGTCCCAGACCACCACCCCCACCTTGCCTTCGGGTAGGTGGAACTCCTCCCGCGCCCCTGGCTCTCTCCTCCCCTCCACAGGGCTCCTCCGCTCCACCCTCTCCCAAGGACTTTCTCGGCTACCTGGGCATCCGCCCTGGCCCGAGTCTGTAGACGCACAGCGACGGCCAGACTGAAGCCCCCGCCGGTAAACAAATGTTACCATTATGTACGTGGTATCTCTTGCCATGAGCTATCCTCTAGCACTTTTAAAGAACTGACTCTAACTTCAAAACCCCCCCCCCAACTTATTTGCGTTCCTAACTGCGGAACCTAGCTTACCTCCAGCTCCCCTCCCTCCCTATAGCTAACTCGGAATCCCTCCCCTTGCTTTTGTTCGGTCTTCCTTGACCTCTTATTTTGCAGCCCACTGTCCCCTTTTGGGGCCTTGTAATTGTGTTCATCCTGTAGTCAGCATGCGATCTTTCTATGCCTAACTCCCAACCCCCCACTTCTCCTTTCCCCCCCCCCTTCCTCTCCTCCTTTCCCCCCTCTCTACTCTTCCTTTCCCCCCCCTCTTCTCTTCCTGTCCCTCCCCTCTTCCTCTCCCTTCCCCCCCCTCTGCTCTTTTCCTTCCGTGTCCCCCTCTCTCCTTCTTCCTCCCTCCTCTCAACGCTCTTCCCCTCTCTCTCCCCCTTCCCCCTCTTTCCCCCTCTTCATTCCCCCCTCCCTCTCCTCCCCCTTCTTCCTTCCCCTCTCCCCCATCTTTCCTCCCTTCTCCCTCTCCTGCCCTCCCTTCTCCCTCTCCTGCCCTCCCTTCTCCCCCTTCTACCTTCCCTTCTCCCCCTTCTACTCTCCCTTCTTCCATTCCCCGTCTGATGTGGTCCCGTGCCACTCATCGTCTCTGGCATCCTCCTCCTCGGGCCTCTCCCGCGCTCCTCCCGGCCTCCGTAGGCTTGCGCTGTGGCTCCTCCCCCTTTGGTCAGTGTCGCCGCCATCTTGGAGGGTCCCGTTTGTCTCCCCGCAGGTCTTCTCGCGGGGTTTTGCCGTTACTTCCCAGTGACGTCATCAGGTACCGCCCTCAGCTAGATGGTCAGTCGGAGAGGAAACAAGATGGCCGCCAGACGTGGAACACTGCTGCTGGGCTGCGGAGGCGGCTTGGAGGTAAGTGCAACTTGGAGCAACCAATTCCCCAGGCGGCTCTCAACGTTAGAGCCTTAACACTGCAAACTTTGTTAACTTTGGCGATGTCTAGTGAGCCGGATTACCCTTTTGTCATGGGTAAATATAGTCTTTTAACGATTTAGGTTTATTTTTGTTGTCAGTTGTCATCTTTGTCACCAGCCCTCCTCACTTAGGGCTCCGAGGCTGTCGGCTCTTGTTAGCTTTCCCAGCTTCCCGCCATGTTGGGTCTGGGGTTGCATGTTCAATAGCCGCCTCTGCAGGGGCTTTATCCTGCAGCCCGAGTTTGGCCAAAAACTCCCCCCTTCCTCTAGCTGCAGCAGGGTGTGTGGGACGCCATTGCGGATCACCATTAGGCCAAACGGGTATAACCAGCGGTAGCGGACCCCCTCATCACGTAGTACCTTCGTGATGGGTGTAATTTTTTTCCGTTTGAGGAGGGTAGCGGGGGAAATGTCCTGAAAGACCTGCATCTTGTGGCCTTCAAATAGTGCCTCATTCCGGGTCAGCTGACAAAAGGACTCTTTGGTCCTGAAGAAATGGAAACGTGCTATGATGTCGCGGGGGGGGTCTCCTGGCTGTGGCCTCGAGCGCAGGGCTCTATGGCACCTGTCCAGATGGGTGTCACGCTCCGACTTTTCAGGCATAAGCTGCTGGAGCCATCTGGCCACGAAATCCTCCGGATCCGTCTCTTCCTCCCTGACCCCCCGGATCCGCACATTGTTTCGGCGGTCTCGATTGTCCGCGTCCTCCTGTCGGTCGGCGAGGTCCCGCACCTCCTCTTTCAGTTGGGCAAATTTTTTCTCCGCTTTCTGTTGGGCCTTAATGGAGGAGTCGAGTTTCCTTTCAAGGGAGTCTGTTCTGATCCCTATGCTGCCTAAGTCCGCCCGCAGAGCGGTCAATTCAGACTGAAAGCAGCGTTTTATGTCCATGCAAAACTCCCTCATGTCCCGTCGGCGCATTATCTGATCATCCATTGCGTGATCAGCCCCGTCCTCTCCTTCAGACTCGGAGCCACTGTGTATAGGCCCCTCGTGGGTTTTGGCGCGGCCCGCTTCTCCCTTGGCAAAGTAGTCGGTTAAGACCGACGAGGTCCGCTTCGAGCGCATTGCCCTTGACATCCCTGCAGCTTCGGATGACTATGGGAGCTTTTCTGTGGGTTTCGGTGAGATTTATGTGCTATTTTTATTGATTTTCGTGCCGGCTGTGAACGGAGCTAATTACTCACACGTCCATGCAGCCAGCCGTCGCGCATGCGCCCTGTTGCGGCCCCTTTTAACCTCCTACATCCCCGAAAAAATTCGGGGATGTTTTCCGTTTGTCACGGACTTTGCCACGCATCAGCAGCATTCACCAAACAGCGCTAATGGCGCTTAACATTGAAAGCGCCCGCGGCGCCCAAAACGGCCGAAAACATGCCGCATCTGCCCGCGATTTTAAAAATCGCGGGGAAATGGCCGCAGGAGGTTAAAGGCGACTGCCACTGTAGGGCTGTTTTTTTTTCCTAAAAATTTCCTTCCAAAAACTGTACTTGTATTATATGCGCAGCCTAACACATGCAGAACACCTTAAAAAATTTAAGCTAGGTTTATGTGCAAGGCCGTACTATATTCCGGCCAATACGGTATTATTTATTTATTTTATTTATAAAATGTTTTACCGGAAGTAATACATTGAGCGTTACCTCTCGTTTTCAAGTATGTCCTGGGCATAGAGTAGAGTATTTCAGGTATTTTTGGTGAGCTTCTTTTTGTGCACAGCTCTAATTGTTTTTCCTGTTAAATTATGTTTAATTTTAGGAAATTCTGCAACATTGATCATCTGAAAAGTATATAAACACCCACTGTACGGAGCACTTATCTCCTAAGATTCACCACCAGCAACCTGCTAGTAATGTTAAGGTATATTATGAATCTTGTTGCTCTTCCTACTGCTAAAGATCACACACTGCTTTAGCTATTTATCTGTGTTCCTCAAATCATATGCCTCTCTAAATGTATTCCAGATTTCTGATGTTAGCCATAGAAAACATGGTAGAAATAGAAATCACTTTTAAAGTACTTAACATAACATTGTGTACAGGACATACTTGAAAATGAGAGGTACATGTAAATGAAATTGCTCCTACTCATGTGCACAGGAATAAAAACCATCAAAAGTTTAGCAACATTTTGCGGACGGGGGACTCTGTTTTTTGGCCTGTTAAAATGTTCTTTAAATAAAAAGACATGTTTAAAAATGGCTGTTTAAACCATATATATCCAAATGTGCTTATATGTACCCACGTTCTGTATGACTGTATTTTATTATTATATGTCATTTTTTTTCAGGACCATCAAGCAGACAAGCCTTGCCCATGGCTGCAAAGCCATAGGAGGAAGAGTATGCTTAGGAGGAGATGGTACATTGAACAAATTAGCCATTCATAGCTCAAAGAATAGCTGAAATGGAGCTAACTTTAGTCCCGCAGTGTTATGTTGAATTATAATAATATAGTCAGAGTCTTAGCAGCAGCTGTGATATTCAGGTAAGTACAAATAGATAGGGACTAGTAACATCCAATATACGAATTGAGGGAGATGAAAATAAATGGAGGTGTGTTGTGGATACAAGTATTGTGTACTTGGAAAGCTTGGTAGGGGGTATGCACAACAGAGGAACAGATGAATTACCTCTGAAGCCCCAATCCGAGTTGGCATTCGTCTTCTATCTCCTCCGTTATCGTGGTGCAGAGTATGGCAGCTCTGAATGTAGCACCGTCTCCTCGAATTCGGATGTACGTGGGTCCCGTGTATCGAAGCCTGCAGAGCTGCTGTGCGTCACACCAATCCGGAGTAGAGATACAAAGAAACAGCAAGGGATAGACTTGACTCCGGACTCTTGTGAAAGCACTCAACAACTCACCAGGGTGATGCAAAAATAAAAAAAGTTAAACTACATTGTTAAAACAAAAGGCATACTGGTACAAACACAGGGGGATATCATTCCCATGCGTTTCACGCTTAGACAGCGCTTTCTCAAAGAGCAAGTGCTGTCTAAGAGCTCGTCCAGGGTGGTGCTGAATGGGCATGCGTGCTCACGCTGGACACGTTGCAACAATGCACGTGTCCTGCGTGAGCGGGGGGCGTGCCTGCTTGGCGCTCAGTCGCTTGCCGAGCGAGCAAATTTGAATTTGCCGCTCGCAAGCGCGTCACGTGAGCGGTTCGCCCAATAAGAGCAAACCAGCTCCATGACATAGAGGCCGCGCCCCCATACTCCGGATGAGTTAAAAATTCCTTCTCCCACTGCCCCTGCGATGACACAGTGAATTAACTGTGTGTAAATACCATTTAATTTCCAAACTTATGTCTCTTAGTAATTATTGTTCTATTATGTAGATCCATTATTGTTCACCCATAATTAATACACTAAATATTATATACCATAGTAGGCCACCCAAACCAAACTTACATTCCCTTTGATCATTAAAAACCATAGTATAGTTTCCCACATAAAAATAACACAATATAAAATGCATCTGTTTATGTGCTTCTGCCATTAGTATATGCTCAACAATATATATCCTTGTGTGCAGTGCTTTTTTTCTGTAAACATAAGTGAGGGAACTCTGACTGGAGAATGATACCAGGGGAGAAATTATTCTTGAACATGCGCAATAATACACAGTTATTCACATTTCAAAATTGTTTTGAATCTGTTATTATTTTTGAAAATAATAATTATTACATTCTAATTGTTTTATAAAACATAAATATTTCTTTTATTTTAGATTATCACAATAATGCTACAAATTTTACCATGTGGTCTATGAAAAAAGGTACAAGAAGTGCGTTTCACCATGTTTCCCCTGAAAAAAGCCCTGTTTGTATGATACATGTAATGAAAGGGTTAAGTCCTATACTCAGTACAACCATATAAGTACCACTTAAGACCAGCCATTTTTCCTTGTAGGCTATTCTCTGGTCTGGATCTGAGTAATGGCAGGTTTCCTTATGAGCTAATTATCGTAGCGTTATTTAAATACGCTAACATGAACCTCCGTTCATAAGGATATGCGTTGTTAGGGAAACTGCTCAATACCCTATAATTTGCATATGAGTATGCAATACGTCCCATAAAAGTTAGTGATCCACTGTTTTTCAGGTGGACTCGGGGACATCGTAACTCTAAGCACCTTTGGGGATACTCGTTAAGAATATCAATATGTTAAAAGGCGATAAAATATAAAAAAAAAAATAAGGGCCTTTGATCATCTACCCCTTTATGTTTTGTATAATATTATGTTAACATGGTTAGCAACCTGTTATTTTTCAGGTGAACGCAAGGAAATCGTAATGTGAAGCACCTTTCGGGATATCCGTCATGACTTACCGTCCCGTTAACCCAATTTAGAGGATCAATAAATATTTAACATACTTCTGAGGATCTACCCCCTACTGCTCAAATAGCATTGCTAACATGACTTTGTGTCTTCATGAGAACCTGATCTTCATCTTTTATGTATTCAAACTCTAGTGTCAGTGCAATATAGTTCACAGACCATAGCTTTGACTTTCTATTGAAAAGGAAGATTTATAGAACCAGAACTTTCTGCCAATTCAGGATGTTAGGGAAATAGGCTGCAATTCTGTATATATAAATTCTATTTCGATTAGACAACCTGTTATCTGTGCATTTAGATGCAGTATTTTGACAATGTAGTCCCTCACTCTGTGAACATGCTACTAAATATACATCATAAATAGAGATCGCAAAAGTGTTCCAACTTTGATCACAAAGTTAAAAATATTTTTTACATTTCACATTTTGAGAAATATTTTGCAAAGCTTTACAGGGCTAAAAAAAAAAGTCATACTGTATATGCTGCAGGAATTTGTGAAATGTTATAAGATTGAGAATGCTATGTCCTGAAATATGGCTTTTGAAAAGAGGGAGAGATTTGGAGAGATAAAAAGAGAAATGATACGTTCACATATTTAAAATCTTATTTCTCAGGTACCTCATGTGCATTCACAAGTATGTTAAAGCCATATATTTAAGGGTCAGAATCTCGCAGTTTTGTGGGGAAAAAAATTAAACAAATATATTTGAAAACAAAAAGGAAAAAGGCCCACTTTTGCATGATTTGTGAACTTGGGTGAAACTGTCACACACCACTAATTATAAGTAGCATTTCTCATGCTGCTTAGTTATTCTTGTTTTTATGCCAACTGCTTCTCTATATGCTCAGATTGTCAAAGCAGCCTAATGTAATTCACTTCTACACTAGGGGCATATTCTTGTAGCTGAGAGTTGGTTACTGTGTGGGGAAAGAGCCCTTTCCGATCGAATTTTGCAGGTTTTCGCATTCTGTAAGCCCTTCTCACATGACCAAATCATATGAGAAAGGCTTTATATCAAATGGTTTAATTCCAGCTATTGAAATCTAATCGATATGATCAAAATGTCTCAAACTCGCATTTTCGCTCCATTCGCTGGAATTCTACTAGGGGCACCATGCAGTAAGCGGCGGGAAGGCACTTCTCGCCACTTTCCCGCCAAAAAAGCCTATCCGTATTCAGTAAGGGGCGAGAAAGTGGCGAGATTCAAAAAACCCACCAGTTTGGCTGGCGTTTTTTTTTTTCCGCCGGTGGTGAGGCGAGAAGGCACTTTCCGCCTAAAAATGAAACATTTTCCGCCATGCTGTATTCTGCAGCTGGCGTATTTTGCAGCTGAATTTCGACCCTGCGAAACATGGAAGAGAGAGAAGGCAGCTGTCTCGTGCCGTGCGGGGGTATCAAACACAAGCTGGAATTCACGTCTGAATAAAATATAATCTTGCGTTATTTCGCTACAACGTTCCCATAGAGGAGAGGCCCAGGCAAGGGCATCTCCAGTGAGTAGGGCGTAAATATACGCAATCTTAGCACGGCCAGTAGGAAACATGGAGGGAGACATCTCAAACTGCACCTCACATTGGTTTAATAAACCGCGGCAGTTGAGGGGGTCCCCATCATAGCGATTCGGAGAGGGAATCCGTGGGCCAGGGCCGGCCTAGGTATTGGCCAAGGTTGGCGCAGAAACCGTGGAACCCTCCTGACGGGTGAAGGTTGCTGGGAAACCATGGACAGCTGATCGCTAACAAAGCATAAAGCCTCTATGGTAATAATTGTACCTACCTCAGGGGGGTCTGCGTTTGTTGGGCTCTGCATATTGTCACGCCTGTATGCCTGCAGACCAAGCTAGACCCCAGTACTGAGGTGGGAACGGTATGATACCACACACCCACAGCAGTGGGAGCAAGCCCGGAGTGTGGTATAGCGTTGCTGGGCTTGTTGGAAGAGTTGTTAGAGTATACTTGCAACGCTTGGGGAATGTCCATGAGAATAGTCGTGTCCGTTTGCCAATGTCCAGGGATCCAGAGAGTAGAGTCGTCAGAGGGCAAGCCAGGTCCTAGGAAGCCAGAGGTCAGCGAAGTCATACGTGTAGCAGAGTTCAAGGGATACCAGAGAGCAGAGTAGTCCAGGGTACGCAGGGGGCAAAGCCAGGGAAATCCAAAGTAACACAGGAGCAGGTAATAACAGGAGCACAGAAGAGCACAGCATAGGTCAGGTACACACAGGGAAACAGGAACTATGCAGAGTGAGGAAGAGGTGGACAGACAGGGATTATAAAGGAAGGTGTGCCAATGACAGAGAGGGGTGGAGTAGAGAGAGAAGTGGGTCTATTTTGATCTGGTTTAAAACTGATTGGCCGGCGAAGCCGATCAATTCAGTTGAACAGCAATTCTACTTGTTGCCAAGTAGAACAAAGAAAAACCAGTCAAACAAGATATTCAAAAGAAGACAACAAGTGCACATGTTGAAGTGCACTAAAGCAGAAGGGTTAACTCTAAAAACCTTGATGGGGTGATACCGAGCAGAGCACCCGCTAATGCCCACTGGGAGGCAAATTCTGAACCGTCCCAGTAGACTGGGCGTACGAGTACTCTGCCCAAATACGGGAGTGCACCAGCGCCCGGAACAGACCCCGATGTTTGTTCGGAACCCCCCCTCCAAACACTGCCTCCTGGTTTTACAAATGGCTACCTTAGCCAATGCCAGGAGCAGGTTGACGAGGAGATCCTAGGCTTATCGTTTCCGGGACACTGGGCACCCAAAATAAAAAGATGAGGGGATAAGTGTAGCCAGAACGCAGGAGAAGGTCCTAAAGAAGGAAAAGAGGGCTGCAGTCTGGCGCAACTCGAATAAATGTTGATATACGGACTCCCGCTCGCCACAAAAGGGACAGGCGGCAGGGAGTAAGTGAACTCCTGAACAGGTGCCAAATACTCTCCTGTGCTCAGTGCACCGTGGAGGACCCTCCAACTCAAATCCCCGGCGGGACAGGGAACCAAGGATGAATAGAGTTCCCTCGACCGGGGTCTCTCGCCCTCGTTCGCAGGAAATACCCGCCTCCAGATAGTATCTGGGCGGGTGACAAGGGCGAGGTAGTGCACTATATGGAGCACTAGAGAATACAGGACTTTCCTCGGCATGCCGCGGAAACATGCCGGGGACATATCCCCCAATCTATTGAGGTTGGGGGAGAGAAGAGCCCGAGGGGGTTGCCGTTGCTTTGGTTCCACGCAAAGATCCGGAGAGCTGAAGTTGATAGGTTGACAAGGCTCTCCGGTCTGCAATACCCCCTCAATGAAGGTGCGTGAGTCGGGGTGGATGGCATCTTTAATCTCCCGGATCAAATGATGAGGGATGCGGGCAGTACGCAGACCCATACGGGGCGCGAGCACCTCTGCCCTAACCCAGTCTCGCCGCCCAAAGTCCAGGAGATCCTGACTTTGGTCACCTGCGCCAGGATTAGCCAGCGGCAAATAGAGGGTGAATCCAACATCCGAGCCCCCACTGCCGGATTATACAGCAGGGGCTCATCGAGGAAATCAACCCCCTTTGCCTGTTCCTTACTGGTCGCGGAGACCAATTTCCAGGCCTTAAGTAAGTCCCGGTAGTATGCCAGCAGCACCGAGAGGTCTCTACCTAAACCCTTGGGCCTGATGATAAACAGTTACCTCATATTGCGCAGCTGGCGAAAGAAACTGGTCGCCAGCTGGCACCACTGCGGAGACGGATCAGCGAATTGGTATCTCTGCAGGTATTGGAGGCGGAAAGTGTGTAACTGGGAGCGGACACACACCACTCCCTGTCCACCTTCCTCCAAAGGGAGACATGCAACTCCCGCAGAGACCCAATGCTTCCCCATCCAGAGGAAAATCCATCAACCTCCTCTGGAGCTTGTTGATAAATTCGGGGGTTGGACCCATGGCTATCAGCCGGTGCCATAACTGACTGGCCACCAGCTGATTAATCACCAGGGTTCTTCCCCTAATTGAAAGCATTCGCGACAGATACACCCATGACCCCAGATGAGCAATGACCCGTTCTTCAAGATCACTGATGTTTTCTGGGGCAGGGTCCTCCGCAGCAGACAGATAGACTCCCAGATACTTGAGAGTATCGCTCTCCCACGAGACATTCCGAAACGCGGGGGGCAAGGAGTTCACCTGTAAGGGACCCACCAAAATGCCAGAGCACTTGGACCAGTTGATCCGAGCAGAAGAGGTCACGGTGTAGACTTCTTGGCACGCTTGTGCCCGCTCTAGATCATCTAGGTCCTGGGCCACGAGGAGCATGTCATCGGCATAAGCCGACAGGACTACCCGCATGTCGGGCTCCTGCAGCACCAGCCCGGTGAGCCTCCTCCTCAGTAGGCAGAGGAAGGGCTTAATGGCCAGCGCGTACAGTTGCCCAGACAGGGGGCACCCTTGACGTACTCCCCGACCAAACACAAAAGGTGCCATCAGGGACCAGTTGATCTTCACCAGACACTCTGCAGAGGCGTACAGCATCTGGAGAAAGCCCACAAATTGTGGGCCGAAGTCAAACGCCTGCAGGGTCTGCATAAGGTAACGGTGATCCACTCTGTCAAATGCCTTCTCTTGATCTAGGGACAGGAAGGCGAGTGATAGACCAGTCCTCTGTGCGTAGTGCATCAGGTCCCGGACCAAAAAGATGTCATGAAAACTCCTGCCCGGGACAGTATAGGACTGGTCGGGGTAAATTACATCTGCCAGCACGGATTTGAGCCTCAGCGAAAGCGCTTTGGCTACAATCTTATAGTCCGTGCTGAGCAGTGAGACCGGTCGCCAGTTAGAGATCTGGCGGAGATCTCCCTTTTTCGGCAGCAGAGACAGTATTGCCCGCCGACACGAAAGGGGCATCTCACCGGTCTCCAGGGCTTCGGCTAGGACCTTGGTGAAATCAGGTCCCAGCATCTCCCAGACAAACCGGAAGAACTCCACAGTCAGCCCGTCTAGCCCCGGCGTTTTTCCGCGGGACATGAGATTGAGGGCTTCAGAGAGCTCGACCAGAGTCAATGGTAACTCAAGCCGCTCCCTTCCATCCTCACCGACCGTGGGAAGCCCCTCCCATAAAACCCTGCATTTATCTGGCTGGATGGACTCTGGAGAGAAAAGATTTACATAGAATCTCCGGGTTCTGTCCCGGATGCTCTCCGGGTCAGTCAGAGGGGTACCGTCCTCTGCCAACAAGCAGGTGATATGTCTACGGTTTCCCCTCTTTTTCTCCAGCACGTAGAAGAGGCGCGACCCGCGATCCATCTCCCAAAGGAAGTGGATGCGGGTTCGCACATACGCACCCCGAGCTCTCCGATCTTCCAAGTCCCGGAGAGCGCACTTCCTCTCCACGTACATACTCTGCAGGTATTGGTCTCCTGCCACAGACAGCCGCTTTTCGAGATCGAGCACCTCCTCCCTGAGGGCCTCGATCTCAGCATCGCGCCGCCCGCTTGCACCTTTGGTGTACTCCTGACACACGAGGCGCAGATGAATCTTGCCCACATCCCACCACTGCTCTAACGTGGCAAAGTCTGACCTGCAACCTCTCCAGTCCATCCAAAAGTCTCGGACCGATGTCGCAAACCCCTTGTCCTCCAACAACGTATTGTTGAAGTGCCAATAGGCGACCGAGGGTGCTGCAGGTAGCAGCGTCACCGTCACGGACGCACAATTGTGGTCCGAAAACGGTGCAAGCCTAATGGCACTGGACTGGGCTCTTGACAGGCTGTGGCTGGAAATATACAGCCTGTCGATCCGGGATAGGATATCCGTTCACCCCTAAACACACTAACATGGGTGAACTCAGTGGATGCCTCAGGATGTTGTTCTCGCCAGACGTCTACCAAGGAGTAGCGGGTGATGACCTCCCGCAAGGCCGACGCAGAACACGGGTGTGGCTCCGGACCATTCCGGTCTTTCCGAGCCTCGAGGGTTTAGTTAAAATCACTCCCGAGCACCACGTATTCGTCCGTGTCGACTGTCTCCAGGTATTCAGACATTCTGACGAAGAACTGCCTTCTCAGGGGTCCGGTGGCAGGAGCATACACGTTCAGGAAATTAAACGTGTAGTCCTCGTGCTGGACCCTGAGATGCAACAGGCGACCTGGAACAACAGTTTTGGCAAGCAGTAGCTCTGGTTGAAAGGACTCAGAGAACAGGGTCACCACCCCACTAGATGACGAAGTGAGGTGGCTAAAGAAGACACTGCCTCTCCACTCCAAATGACAGCTGGCTTCAGCTTCTGGAGTGGTATGGGTTTCCTGCAGGAAACTCACAGAATACTTTCCCTTCTGTAAAAAGGAGAGTACCTGGAACCTGCGAAACCCGTCCTTACTGCCATTCACGTTAAGCGTACCAATGCTCAAAGCCATTGGTAATCAGGAGTTTTGCTTTCCACAGGCTCTCAGGGAGCTACACCCCGAAAAGCCTTTATGTGGTCTCGCATCAATTTATGAAATTTCAGGACACGAAGATGGATAGGCCCAGAGATTTTGGCCTTGTGGTTAGCCCTGATGTATACTAAGAGAGAGTGGAGAATGACCGAGGCATCCTTCCACCTTCCAAGGGCCAACTGCACCTTCGTGGTTCCGTGTTTGCAGAGGGTATCCTACAGGAAACCATCTAGCTCCTGGGCAGGGATAATGGGGGTCAAAGAGTCCACCGCCTCCACGGTGCCAGAGGACTCCTCACTGAGCCCCAACTCCCCGAGCTCCTCTTGACTGAAAAACTGAGGATCCCCGCCCTTCCCTGCGGATGCCTTTCTCAGCCTTAAAGTGGGTCCCCTCCTCGGTGTTTCCACGAGGGGGTCCACTATATCCTCCACATCCAAACCCGAGTGGGATGTTCCGGGGTAGCTGGTGGCGGTATTGCGGAGGTAGCGGTCTCCCTAGTGTCCTCGGGGGCCAACGAGGCACACAGTGCCCTCCTGGTCTCCTCTACCACCATGCGAACAAACGGTATGCCACGGACGTTCGCATTAATCGCGGGAGGGCACTTTTCAGCAAGCACCTCATAGGGAGGGTCCAGCCCAACAGTCGCCTCCAACAAAGTGCCAGACCAAAACTCCTCACCAAGAGAGTTCACATCTGGCATCTCCCAGATGCAAAATGAAGTGGTCGCTAAAACACCCTCACCCACACACGCCTCCCCCGCTCCATCCTCCAAACCCCCAATCACGGGGGTCAGCCTTAGCCCATCCCCTTCTTCCAGTGACACAAACCGGGGCTCAGCCTCAGGTGTGCCACCCGAAGGCAGCACAGACGGAGGGGGATCCTGGCCGACCTCCGAGTTCCCGAAGACAACTGCGTCCGGCGCGGCAGATTCACCGAAACACAAGTCCCCGGGGGATGTTCTCCAACTGGGAGGGGTGTTGGAAGGCTCCCCAACGTCCATTTCTAGGAGCAAAGCCTCATGTTGTTGAGCACTTTGATCTTCCACCCCAGGGAAGCCGGGTACCTCCTCCTGCATTCCCTCCAGATCTTCGAGGGGGGACTGCATATTTATGGGGTCCGGCTTACACTGGCTAATCCTAACCTGTGGGCCAGACAGGGCCACCTTGTGCGGAATTGATGTTGCATTCCGCTTTGGAGACTTCTGAGGGTGAACGTAATATGGTTCACCCTCCTCGCCCTCCTCAATCACCCTCTTGTTCTTAATTTTTTCTTTCCTCTTCCTGGGGATTGATTCCCAAAAAAAGGGTACCGCTACCTCCTCAGCGGGAGCCTCCCACCGCTTCCCCGCACCCTGTACAATGCTTACAATGGGGGTAGGGTGCTCCTGGGGGGAGACAGCGACAACAGAGGGTGAATTCTTCAGGGTGACTCTTTTCTTCTCCCTCTTTTTCCTGGGGAGAAGTGCAGACTTTACCGCCCGAGATGGGGCAGCGACATCTCCTGCGGTCCCAGGGGAGACCTGGGGGGGACCTGGGCCCCTGAGGGCTCCGTCGCAGTGGGCGCAGCGCTACAGGGTGTCTCCTCCCTGGGGGGGACAGTGACAACAGGGGGAGGCTGCTGCAGGGTGACCCCCTCACCCTCTCTCCGCTCCACGGGAAAGGTGCAGATGTCACTACTTGAGACGGGGCAGCGACATCTCCTGCGGTCCCAGGGGGGACCTGGGCCCCCGAGGGCCCCGCCCCGGTGGGCGTAGCGGCACAGGGTGTCTCCTCCCAGGGGGGACAGCGACAACAGAGGGTGGCCACTCCAGGGCGACCCCCTCCCTCTGCTCCCTGGGGAGAGGTGCAGATGTCACTGCTCGAGATGGGACAGCGACATCTCCTGCGGTCACAGGGGGGACCTGTGCCCCCGAGGAGCCCTCTGTGGTGGGCGCAGATGTTACTGTTCGAGATGTGACAGCGATATCTCCTGCGGTCCCAGGGGGGGCCTGGGCCCCCGAGGGCCCCGCTGTGGTGGGCGCAGACGTCACTGTTCGAGATGGGACAGCGACATCTCCTGCGGTCCCAGAGGGGACCTTGGCCCTCAAGGGTTTTTCCTTCTCCCTCTGTTCTTTGGGGAGAGGTACAGACGTCACTGTTTGGGATGGGACAGCGACATCTCATGCCATCCCAGAAGGGACCTGGGCCCCCGAGGGCCCCGCTGTGGTGGGCATAGCGGCACCGGGTGTCTTGGCAGAAGGAGGGGCGTGTGCAGGAGCTGAATTGGGATTTCTATTCCCTTTGGGGCAACTCCTACGAGTGTGCCCCAGCTCCTTGCACAAATAGCACCTTACCCCCTCCATGCCATAGTACACGGTGTATGTTATGCCCTCGTAGGGCACCCCAAAAGAACCCTCCACAGATTCTTTGCTCCCCGGCAGCAGCACTTGTACCTGCCGCCTAAATGATAGCACGTGCCTCAGCGCTCTAGCCCTGCAGCCCAGTGGAATTTTTGTTATGGGAGATTTAATATCTCCCAGGGCTTGCAGGCGTGGGCGCATGAGGCTGTCTGGGATGAGGGGGGGCACATTGGACAGGACGATTTTTGTGCCTAACCCCTCCATGGGTTCTATGGGGATGTAGATCCCCCCTACATTGATGCCTTTCTGCACCAAGGTGTGGGTGGCAGCCAGCGTACGGAGGAAGAACATTCCCCTCCCATACATCTTGCTGGCCGCCACCACAGCAGAGGGACCCACAACGTCTGCCACAGCCCTCACATAGATCTCTATGTTAAGGCCAGGTGACATTGGGCACCTCACCCCAAGCTTCCTGCTCACACCGGGCGTGGACCCTGCTTTGTTGTTGCTGGGGTCAACGCCTGCAGCTGCCACCTGCACCCATGTTGGAACTGGGACTGCAGGGGTTAAACTGACAACAGGAGCCGGGGGAGGTGTGGCCAGGGCACTGGATGTACCAGGCCTAGGGCTGTGGTTATTGATCCTAGGGGCCCCTGTTTTTGGAGTCCGATGTCCAGGTGTGGCCCCCGTTGCTGCACTAGTCCTATTCCCTCCAGGCATGATAATATAAGCCTCTAAGTAAGGGGAGGAAATAGTGCTTAAGGAGAGAGATGTAGAAAGGAAACTGTCCCTTGAAGAACCAAGTAACTATCTCTGCACAGGTAGGGGAAGAAAAACAGCTTTTTTTAAAAATAAAATAAAAAAAAAACCTGCTCTAATCTTCTCTTTCTCCCCTTATTAACTCTCGCTCTCTTACAAGAAACCACACCACAATATTGAAGGTCTTAAAGTAAGACACAGAGCTCCCAAAAATTGCAAATGACAGAAAGGAAATCAGGCTTAAAATTAAAGTGAAACTAGAAGTAAAATAAACAGCCAGGAGTAGGGGAGGAGAGAGGGTCTGAGACTACAGTTTCCAGCCAGCCACAGTGTAGCTTTGCTGGGTTGAATCACTGCAGCCTCTTTGTGAAAAACAAAAACGGTTTTTAAACCTGAAAAAGCACCCAAAACCCTCTAAAAACTCACAGTATACTCCCCCACAGATCCACAGCAAAATATAACAAATAAAGAAAGAATAAAGCTGATTCCTTACCAAATGCCTGGGAGCTCTTCACACACGCTTCTGAGTGAGAAGCTGGAGATAGGTCAGGGGAAGAAGAGGAAGAGACAGGAGGGGCAGTCAGGGGAATGGCCTGTACAGCTTGGCAGGCGGAGAAAGGGGAAACCTGATAAGAAGCATCTGTGCGCGCTGCCCCTGTAAGCTGGGGATGCACGCACACAGGTTGCAACACAGGCGCGACCCGCACAGAGCAGGGGAAGACCGCAGGAGGAGGACGGAGCCAAGAGGAGGGAAATGCCCGGGAGGCCTGTGCCCACGCAATGGCCAGCAAGGGCAGGGAAGAGCATGCACGTGCATCCTCCATGGGCTGAGGGGACGCACGCACCGGACGCGTCACCAGGCGCGCGGAACGCCACACCACGGGCACCACGCGAGGAGGAGGCAACGGAACGGATGGCACCACAGGGGAAGGTAACGGAGCTACCGCGGGGGAGATGGAGCAGGGAGGATCAAGGCAAGGGTTAAGGGAGCGCGTGGGTATGCGGGACCTGCGGGGGATGCGCTGCGGTAAGGGGGGAGAGGTAGAAGGTGAAGGAGAGGAGTGAGAAGGAATAGAAAGGGTGACAGGAGATGGGAGAGAGGACAAGGAGAGGAAGGAATCTCCTGAGTCGTCACAGAAAGATAGGGTATGGGTGTCAGTGGATCCCAGACTAGGCCTAGATTACCCCTCAGGTCCCAGTTAGGGCCCAACTACTGTGGTGATGGTGAGGTTAATCAGGCAATTAATAAAGGTATAATGCCCAGCTGATTAACCCCAACTCGCATTGCGAGTGAAGGGGTTAAAAGTATTTGCCTTACCCTGATATATTTGCCACGGTCCCAGCCTTCTTATCACCATTTTACAGCCTGTCCCTGCCAGCAGTAATAGAATTGCATACAAACTGTGCTATTAGGTTTTCAGGCACAACATGGCATTGTGAGCGCTGAAGCAAGCGCTGATTGAAGAAGCGTGGCTGTATATGGGAGGTCGTTTTGAAGACTAGGTATCCATTTTCAAGCACTCGACCTCGTAACCGCAAGGTCAATTGAATAAGGGCTTTAAGGTTAAATTTGAAGTGTTTTTTTTTTCCGACAGAATGTATCCGTGCCTTGTTAGCTCGAGTAACTTGAAAGGGGTAAGTCTATTGCCGTGGGAAGTCGGTCAATTGGCGTGAGAACAAGGTGAACTTAGAATCCCACGAGAGCCTTTCAATTAAGTGGGCGAAACTGGCGAACGGAGACAGCTAGCACTCTAATTTTTGGAGTGCAAGTCCAAGTAAATAAACCATGCACCCACATATCAAATGTATTAAAGTGGCATAAGCAGAACATATTGTTTTAATAAACTGTCATATACTGTGAGTTTTAAATGTACAGTCAGGGAGAAATATTTTCTGCAAGCCCGGGAAAAATCCTTTAGCATGTTAATATACTAAGGGTGAATGAGCTGAGGGTATTTTTCTCCCTACACTTCAAAGAGCCTCCGCCAAGTGGGATACTCTGGGGGTCATGCACTAAGCGGCGAAAAGTCACTTTTTGCCTGTTTTGTGCCAAAAATGCCTACTACGTTCAGTAAGCCCTGAGAAGTTGCGAAAAAAGCGAAAAAAGCGAAAAAAGCGCCGTGTTTCTTGGAGGTTTTTTTTTTCGGCAGAGGTGAGGCGAAAAGGCACTTTTCGCCGCTACTAGCCATGTTTTCAAAGCCGCTCAATTCTAGTAGCCCCTAGCAGCGTTTTGCCGCTACTCGCCGCTCTAGAATGTAGATTTTCACGCAAATCCATCACGGCAACTCAAGTTGGCAAGTTGGTGGGGGAGAAGCATCGGCAAGGACGACACTTAGAAAAAATCAGGCCTTTTTCCTACCTGGGATTGATGCCGGGAGTCTCCAGAGCTGATATCCATTAATACCAGCACCGGAGCCCCCCGGCATGCATCCGAGGCAGGAAAAATGCATTTAGAGCCCACTTCATTACCTTAGAGGCTAACCGCTAAGGCAATGAAGGGGTTAACTACCCGTGCCGGGTTTATTGTGGGTAGCCGGGGTGGGTGAGGGGTTATTTGGCACTTGGTGACTGTTTAGGGCTTGCAGGGGGGATTGCGGTGGACTTAACCCCTTCAT
>WSYH01015590.1:0-14049 GCA_036426205.1 Ascaphus truei | reverse complement strand
GCACAGGGTTAATTTCTCACTCGCTGCCCCCCCCCCCCCCCTTCACCCCCCTCTCTCCCAATTCCCAAGATACTTAGCGGTGAATTTACTGGTATCATTTCCTGGTTTGTGTAGGGTGTTTAAATGGTCATCCAATAGGAAGCTTCAATGGATGACATTGCAGCTTCCTGTTGGCCCACATAGCATGGGAGATTTGAACGGCCATTTTGTTTCCACTAGAAGTGCAGAGACACCGGTAACTTCACTGGTACGTATCTCAGAAACTAAAATTAACGCAGTTTATCTCCAAAGGACCCCTTGGTTTTCATCCTGTAAAAAAAAGGGGAAGATGTTAAAAAAACATGCAAGTGGGATTGCTGCTATAATATGTGTTTATTATTTTGACTGCAAGGCAACTTGTCCTTTATTACTTCATACATGCAAATAATTTTTGTATTGTTTATTCTCTTGTCAGCATCAATGGCTCCCAGCAGAAAAAGTGACATTGCAAGTGGTGCTATCAGGGCTATGATTGCTGGTACTATTGCTTGCTTCATGACTGCTTGCATTGCAGGTACTATATTTAATTATCATTCAATACACTGGACATCATAAGGTATTATGAATGTTAAGATTTGGATCAAAGTCAGTTTGACAATAATGCTAACGTTCTGTGATGACTCAGCTGACTTGATCATGATATCAAAATCTAGCCTTTGGTTCAGAGAAAAACAGGCTGTTTCCTACCTCTAACTGTAGTCACTGACTACGTTGCTAGTTTGTTTGGGAGCAATGTAATACCTGCATAATATAATGGCTGCTACAATGTAACCAACATTTTTGTCACACCATTTCCAGGAATATTGAGTCCCCCGGTTACACAATATGCATGCAGAAATGGGTTAGAAAATGCATTCTTCAATTCAACAAGTTTGCCTAATAACTCAACAGAAATAGTTGACTGCTGCTTGAACCTTTTTAAATGGTACAGTATATGAAATATCCATTATTTTGAAATTATCTATTTTTTAATTGTACACTCAGGGCCACCAAAAGGGTGGTTCTGCCAGGGTTGGCGTCCCGGGCCTGGTGAGTTGAGGGTGGCCCGGCCGGCACTGCAAGTTGGGCCTGACCTGGCCCGGCACTGCAAGTTGGGCCAGGCCCATCTGCTGGTCCTCTCACGGCCGGGCCCCGGCTCTCCCTTAGTAGCAGTCTGCATGACTCTATCCCTCTGTCCCACGCCGACGGGCCTCTCTGATGTCAGCGCACCGGAAGCGCACTGGCATCAGCGCTCTCTGCTTCCGGCGCGCGATAGCATGAGAGGGAGGCCTGTCAGAAGCTCAGCGTGGGACAAAGGTATGGAGGCATGCAGGCTACTGCTGAGGGGAGAGTCAGGGTACGGCCGCAAGATCTCTAGCACCCGGGCCTGGCCAGAGGTCGAGCCCAAATTGCAGTGCCGGCTGCAGGGACCCCACATCCACTGGACCCGGCCTGATCATCCACAAGGTAAGTCTTTTTTTTATATGTATTGTGGGTTCTTTTTAATATGTATTGGGGAGGTGGGAGTATATTTTTATATGTATTGGGGGTGGGCTTTTTAAACATATGTATTGGGGAGGTGGGGGTCTTTTTATTATATGTATTAGGGGTGGGGGTCTTTTTAATATGTATGGGGGGCCTTTTTATATGTATGGGGGGTGGGGGTCTTTTTTATATGTATTGGGAGTGGGCATTTTTAAAATATGTATTGGGGAGCTGGGGGTCTTTTTAATATGTATGGGGGGTATTTTTTATATGTATCGGGGGGTCTTTTTTATATGTATCGGGGGTCTTTTTTTTATGTATTTTGGGTTGGGGGTCTTTTTTATATGTATTGTTGGCTTGGGGAAATTTGTATATGTATTTAGGAGCTTGGGGGTATTTTTATATGTATAGTGGGGCTTGGGGGTATTTTTATATGTATAGTGTGGCTTGGGGGTATTTTTATATGCATTGGAGGTATTTTATATGTATTGGGGGCTTGGTGTAATTTTTATATGTATTGGGGGCTTGGGGGAATTTTTATATGTATTGGAAGGCTTGGGGGTATTTGTATATGTATTGGGGGGCTTGTGGGTATTTTTATATGTATTGGGGGCTTGGAGGAATTTTTATATGTATTGGGGGGCTTGGGGTATTTTTATATGTATAGGGTTGTTTTTTTATATGATGTGTGTATATATGTATACCCCACATACATATATATTAATATATATACTTCACGGAAACAGCCCTCACTAAAATAACTGACGACCTCCATGCTGCCAAAGACAAAGGTCATTACACTCTGCTCATATTACTTGACCTCTCTGCAGCATTTGACACCGTGGACCACCCTCTTCTCCTTCACATTCTCCATACTCTTGGTATTCGGAACAAAGCTCTATCCTGGATCTCATCCTACCTCTCCCATCGTAGTTTCAGTGTCTCTTCTGCTAACACCTCCTCCTCCTCTATTGATCTCTCTGTGGGGGTACCCCGGGGCTCTGTCCTGGGACCTCTTCTCTTTTCTCTGTACACACTCTCTCTAGGTGACCTAATAACATCTTTTGGGTTTAATTATCACCTCTATGCTGACGACACACAAATATACTTTTCAACACCTGACCTTACACCTGCTGTACAAACCAAAGTTTCTGAATGTTTCTCTGATATATCATCCTGGATGGCCCTCCGCCGCCTTAAACTCAACATGGCTAAAACAGAGCTCCTCATACTTCCTCCCAAACCTGGCCCTACTATCTCCTTCCACATTACTGTTGGAACTACGGTCATTCACCCAGTAGCCCAAGCACGCTGCCTAGGTGTCACACTCGACTCCTCTCTCACATTTGCCCCTCACATTCAAAACATTTCTAAAACCTGTCGCTTTTTCCTCCGCAATATAACAAAGATACGCCCTTTCCTCTGTTGCTCGACTGCTAAAACTCTGACTCAGGCCCTCTTTCTCTCCCGTCTTGATTACTGTAACCTCCAGCTGTCCTGCCTTCCTGCCTCTCACCTGTCTCCCCTACAATCTATCCTAAATGCTGCTGCCAGAATCACTCTTCTCTGAGCTAGATCTTTCTCAGCATCTCCCCTCATGAAATCCCTCTCCTGGCTTCCGATCAAATCCCGCATCTCACACTCAATTCTTCTCCTCACTTTTAAAGCTTTACACTCTTCTGCCCCTCCTTACATCTCAGCCCTAATTTCTCGTTATGCACCATCCAGACTCTTGCGTTCTTCTCAAGGATGTCTTCTTTCTACCCCCTTTGTATCTAAAGCCCTCTCCCGCCTTAAACCTTTTTCACTGACTGCCCCACACCTCTGGAATGCCCTTCCCCTCAGTACCCGACTAGCACCCTCTCTATCCACCTTTAAAACCCACCTTAAGACACACTTGCTTAAAGAAGCATATGAATAGCACTGTGGATATTCTGAGACATGACACATAAAGCTTGGCCCCCTGCAGACGCACTTACCAGAACTCCCTCCTACTGTCTCTGTACGTTCTCCCTACCTACCAATTAGACTGTAAGCTCCTCGGAGCAGGGACTCCTCTTCCTTAATGTTACTTTTATGTCTGAAGCACTTATTCCCATGATCTGTTATTTATATTATCTGTTATTTATTTGATTACCACATGTATTACTACTGTTAAGCGCTATGTACATTAATGGCGCTATATAAATAAAGACATACAATACAATACAATACAATATATATATATGTATGTGTATGTATGTATGTGGGGTTAAATGTATTGTTTTTTTTATATGTATTGGGTAGGTGGGTTTTTGTATGCATTTGGGTGGGTGGGGGGAGGTTGAATATATCTGGGGGGTGGGGATTTTTTTTGTATGTATTTGAGGGTGGGAAGTTTTTTGCATTGGGAGTGGGAAGTTTTTTAGTATATATCTTGTGGGGAAAATTGTGTGAGGGGGAGGTAATGATTTAGTATGGGGTAATTGACGGAGGGAGAGGAGAGAGGGGATGAGTGAGGAAAAGAGGGAGTAAGAGCGAAACGCAGGGGAGAGCCATACATGCAAGGCGGGAGAGTGAGACGGGGTGAGATGGAATGGAGAGAAATACATGGAAAGGGGGGGGGAATCGAGGAGGCTTGTGAGATGTGAAATGGGGGGTGGCTCGCAATAGCGCCGACATGAGGGGCCTGCTTAAAATGTTTGTCCTGGGCCCCACATTTTCTGTTGGCGGGCCTGCGTACACTATATGAGAAGGCTTACATCATACTGACTTTGTAGGACGATGGAGTTGGATTATTTTCATACTAATCATTTTGTGAATTCTGTGTTTGTATATTATATATACAATTTTTTTATACTGCTACCCAGTGACAGAATAAAAACCTATGATGACATGGAAATTATTAAACAAACTACAGTAAGATTGCTCTATGAAGAAAAGCTGACTTTATTCAGTGAGGGGAGATACAATAATTACTAGTAATTACAACAGCAAATAGTAATCTACTAGTATGTTATTATTATGAAACTGTTTATTTTCACTTAAATGGATTTAAATAATAAAGTTCTACAGTGGTAACAGTTCAATTCTCAATTAACCGCTCTATTGATCCCTGTGGAATCAAATGGGTTTAATAACTCTTTTAATAATGTAATGTGATGTGATTCAAATGCATATCAGCAAGCACTGTAATATTGCATTTTCTTATAATTACTGTTAAAGGTTGCATTCAATCTGCATTTAATAGCTTTAATTTCTCACAGTCCATAAAAATAAAGCAATGATTGCCTTTGTTTTCATTCCTTTCTGAAGTTTCAAGTGCACCTTAAACAAATGTAAATTTGAAGCAAAGCAAATTATCCATGATAGTTTCAGTAGGTGCTTGGGTAATTTGCCACGTAAGCATAGTAGTAATGATACACTTCTTAATTTGACATTTTGGTGTAGTGACAGGGAGAGAAAGAGGGAGACCTTTCAAATTGAATAAATGTCACCAGTTGTGTGTGCGTATATATATATATATATATATATATACATATACATACATATACATACATATACATACGATACCGTTCGCATGGGAATCAGCAGACAGCACTCAGGTTTGTGAAAAATAAACATATATTGTAGAAAAAATGACACAAATTTTTGGTGCAATACTGTACCTGTGCTGAGAAAGGAGCACGCTTGAGTGCATACTGTCTACTAACAGCTGGTATGTCTCCCTAATTCATTTGGAAGGACGTTTGAGGTGATATATATACAACTGGCGACAATTAATACATTTGATCTACAGAATTCCTGGAAACTAATTTTGACTGTTCCGTCCAATTCTAGTTATACTATAAATTAGTACTTGTGAATTACATGTCAAAGATAAAGACACACAATAAGCTTTAGATAGCATTTTTACATGCATCTGTCGCTTGACAAGTCTTCCGTTTTTTTTTCCCTTTTTAGGGTGGTTACAGACAGCCCAACAAATGTTACCATTGGAAGGAACTACACTATGAGCTTACTGACTGGTTGCTGCCAAATGGTGGACTCACCGTCTTTTAATTGTAGTTGGTTTGCTCCATTGTTTGCTCCATTGTTTTAGGCCAAATTTTGCTTTTTTTTGGTTGGACCATTGAGAAGACGGTAATGTAAAGAGTTCCAGTATTTCCTCACAGGAAGAAGTGTTTTATGAATGATGATTAGACATGACTCAGTTGGCCCTCCCTTTCTCATGCCTTTGTTGCATCTGTCCAGAATAGCTTCAGTATTGTGGCTTCATCCCTCATTCACAATGGGTGATAGTTTTTTTTCATATTGGGGATCATTCACCAAAACATATTAGCTTTGAACACACTAGTGAAAGATTCCCAATATTACATGTACAGTGGAGAGAAATAAAATACCACTGAATGATATAACAGTAACTGGAAATTAATTATTATCTTTTTTGTTTGATTTGAGCCACCAGATTTCATAATATAATACTAACATAAAATATTAATTTAGTAGAGGGTCTATTTACTTATATACCTCCTTATATATTTACCAAGACACCTGGAGATGCACCTGAGATAGCGGGAAAAGGTTAATGTATTTGGAAATTAATAAGTAAATGGGCCCTAATTGAATAGCCAAAAGTATGTAATTTGGGTGGAGTTTTCAATTATTTTCATATCATACAGAATTGCATAGCCGGAATTAAAGTGTGTCCAAAAAAAGCAGTTTTTTTCACAAGATCTGGACACATGACATAGGCTTAATGAAGACAACAAGATGCAAATGTACTTATCACAGTTTAATGAATAGGTCTCAGAAACTTTAAAATGTTCTACTGTACTTGCAAAACTGTTAAAAAGTTACACCCTCCTCCCAAGGGAGTGCACATTCTTGAGAAAAGCAGTATATGAAGACAAATGTTTAACAATAAAATATATTTTGAGTTGCTATGGCATGCAATTGGATTGATGAGAGAGATTGGTACATTTTCATTTATGCGAAGACCCAAGTCAAATCTTTAGAGAGTCTGTGAAGATTCTGGTAGACTAAAAATGGCCACTCCTGTGATTTCTTCAAGCCCAATGTATTTTACGGGTAGAGAACACATGTGAGGTGTGTGAAAAGAAAAGGATTTGTCATAATTTTTATGATTTTTTTTTAGTGAAAGTACTCATTGTAAATAGGAATCAGCAGATTATATACACTGCATCTGGAATTTGGGCCAAAGTTATACATTTTATTAATATCACTTTGAAGGTTAAGATATTCTCTCGATTACTAGGCAGTCATATTGGTTACCTTAAAGTTTGGATAGTTATTGTTAATAATGTAATATTAGGCCAATATGCAGACATGATCCAAAAACGCTTCAATTGGGTTTCGTCATTAGCACCCACTAGGGTGGGGGTGAAAAATCCTATTTACCATCAATGGAAAGATTGGATTTCGCAACAGAAATAGATGGTGTTAATTTTTACAAAAATGGAAACCCTATAGTATAAAAAACTCAAATAAAGAGCAAGATATGAACATCTCCTTTTAAGTATACTAAAGGGTTTCTTGAGGCACAGCTTAGGAGACAATGATAATCTTTATACCATATAAAATCTACACAAGGGGAGCGCAAACTGGTGGGTGCTCCCCCTAGGGGGGGTGGGATTTTCCAGGGGGGCGTGCCAGTTTCATAGGCCCCACACTCTTCCCCAAGGCCTCGGCAACTTCTCTTACCTGCTCTCAGCCGGCTCAAATGATGCCGCAGGGTCAAATGGCAAAGTGACATCACATGACGTTGTGACGTCATACAGTATGATGGCGCCAAAGCTGTGAGCAGGTAAGGAGGGGGGCTCTAGCAGGGGAGGGGGGGTTGTTTACATACAAAATGAAAAAGGTGATATTATTGAATGAATAAGCGAAAAAGACCTCCTAACTTGTTAATCACTGGTACAATTTGATTGTTTTTTATGACTTTTTACATGTTTTATCTTTTTTTTGTTTGTTTAAAAATTGTTGGAAAACTTGTCAATAAAACATATTTGAAAAATAGTGAGAGTGCTAATCAGTAAGAGCGGTATATGTTTTACTTCTTATTGTTTCTAATTCTAATGTTGTCATAATTTTTTTTCTTTCTTTCTACACATACATTATCAATAGAACGGTAAAATCTATTCAAACTGCATAATTCACTCAAGTATAATACAGGCATACCCCGGTTTAAGTACACTCACTTTAAGTACACTCGCGAGTAAGTACATCTCGCTCAATAGGCAAACGGTAGCTCACGCATGCGCCAGTCAGCACGTCCTCAACAGCAATACCGGCTCCCTACCTGTACCGAAAGTGTGCGCAAGCGTGGAGACTATAGAGCCTGTTACAAATGCCTTATTTACATCAATTATGCACGTATATGACGATCGCAGTACAGTAGATGCATCGATAAGTGGGAAAAAGGTAGTGCTTCACTTTAAGTACATTTTCGCTTTACATACATGCTCCGGTCCCATTGCATACGTTAATGTGAGGTATGCCTGTACAGACATTTGTCAACATATTATATACATTGTGCAATAGTTAACCATGTACACAAGATAAATAGTTTTACTATCTCTGAAAATATTAATAAATAACATAATTTATATGTACAGTATATAGGAGTAAATACATTGGGTGGCTTGTAGAGAACTTTTGCACGTGCTGGTGTAACTGCCTAATATTGGACTTTTTATGCTCGAAAAAGTTTCCCAAATTGTCAAACATTTACCACACATTGGAAATTTGCTGTAGAATCGATTCCCTCTTAAAATGTGTTTGAATTTCTCTTGTTACAGAGACTATAAACTATAGAGTTGGGAAGGAAATAAAACACCATTAAATGTATTTATTTATTTATAAATTGTTTTACCAGGAAGAAGTATTGAGAGAGTTACCTCTCGTTTTCAAGTATGTCCTGGGCACAGAGTTATAATGACAGATACATGGTTACAAATACATAGTTACATTAAGTGAGCAAGGTTATACATTATACAGTATACAAGACATTGCATGCACAGTAAGATATAGTATATGTTATAGGCGTATGTAACAGTTACAGACCAGATTAAAATGTGAGACAGCTTTAGTTTTGAAAGAACTTAGGGCCTCATGCAGTAAGCGTCGATTAAGTGAAATCGGCAAGCTTACCGATTAGTCATGTTAATGGCGATTTTTGCTCTCCGTATGCAGTAAGTGCCGAATACATTCAAAATCAACCCGAAAACAAATCCGCCCACTCTCACGATGATTATCCGATCACACACAGGTGTATCGGCGTGCGTGGCGGGGTGCTGATAGGTTGCCCAATCACAAATCTTGCTGAATCAGGCGAAACAAGCATGTATTGGATTGCGCGCCATATTTAAAGGCAACGTGTACTGCTAATCATTCTCTGTGTTGTTGGGAGTGAGAGAGAGAGAGACGCACAGAGCTGGCTGATTGAACATTTGCATATTGACGGAGAGACTTGTTGTGTATTGGGTGAGCTTTGTCCATTGTTGTTTTGTTTACATCTTTGTCTTGTTTTATATGTGGAAGTGTTTCGTGTGATTGGCTGTACATTAGTTGTCTGTTTTTTGTGAGTGCTGGAAGTATGCCCGCAAAGCGTGGGAAGAGTGATGCTGGTGGGAGTGGGAGTGCTACTCGTGCAAGTACGCGTCGGAGTGAACGTACTGTTCAGGGGAGTGATGTTGCTGGTGCACCGAGTGGTGTTGCTGGGAGTGGGAGTGCTGGTGCTGGGAGTGGGAGTGCTGTTGCTGGGAGTGGGAGTGCTGTTGCTGGGAGTGCTGTTGCTGTGAGTGGGAGTGCTGTTGCTGTGAGTGGGAGTGTTGTTGCTGGGAGTGGGAGTGCTGTTGCTGGGAGTGGGAGTGCTGGTGCTAGGAGTGGGAGTGCTGGTGCTAGGAGTGGGAGTGCTGGTGCTAGGAGTGGGAGTGCTGGTGCTGTGAGTGCTGCTGGTGGCGCAGTTGCTGATGGGGTGGATGGTGGTGGCGTGCTTGCTGGTGGGCAGCTTTTGGAGGCTCTTCCATTGGAAGAAGGAGAGTCCAGTCAGCACCAGCCAAGCTCTGACCCTAAACCTGCTCGGAAGAAACGTGTGGAGAAGCCACGTAATCCTCGCTTCAATGACCAGGAAAATACAGCTCTTGTCACTGGCATTCTGGAGCACTATGACAGTATATATGGACATTTACTAGGTAAGTGTACCTTTACATTTATTATTCAAATACATGTGATCCTAGGTCATCTGAGTTTTGTTCATATGCAAATATGGGTTCAGAATATCTTTCTATGTTAATTAGTCTGGAAACACAGCTTTTTATCATGCCTTACAAGGACAACTAAACACAGGCGGTCAATTTGCCATAACTGCATACAATATGAATGCAACCTTGCTTACATGTATAGGTTTAGTAGTGAATGCTCATGTGCTTCACATATTACACCTAAAACAGCATGTTTGCTATCTCTTGGAACAGCTAGCAGTGTAGGAAACTGGTGCTTCTATTATTATTCATTTACCTCATATATTTTATATGTTTTTCAAGGGCGGACAAGTTCAGCAAGCAGAAAAGAAATGTGGGACACAATAGTCATTGGTGTCAATGCGTGTGGGAATCATGTGAGGGACAAGCGGAATTGTCACAAGAGATTTGATGATATTAGGTCCAAATTGAAAAAGAAAATACAACACCAACGCGTGCATGCTACTGGCACTGGAGGTGGGCCGACACCACAACGTCTCATATTAAGTCCATTGGAGGAGCTGCTTCGGGCAAAATTACTTCCCGTCGTCGTGGAAGGCTTACCTGGTGACCGTGATATAGGAATTTATCCCTCACAATTTCCACCAGGTGAGAAATATTAATGTACTAGGCGTGTCGTTGCTTACAGTTATTTTGCATATTTACACTGCTTTTTATACTGTCTTCACAATATAAGCATACCTGCATCTATATATGTATATGTCTGATTCTGTATATATATATATCTCAAAATAGACATATATGTTGTAGTCCTACTAAAAGCAGTAACTAATATAGCACGTGCCATTGTGTGCTCATTTACATGTGAATTCCCAAAATGCATTGCTGCAGTGGAAGCAATTGATGGTGGGCGAAGATGGGGAACAACAGGGTAGTACACATGTGTAACACATGTTAATCAGAAATTATTACTAGCTACAGGTACAGAACATAAATATGTAGAATATTATTGTGTATTTTATTTAATTTACTCCGACAAACATGACATTACTGCCTATTTTAAGCATGCATCAAATATATTGCATGCAACGGCCTACAAACATCACTTGCACTAACACATCTATAGTTGTTTATGAAAAGGTCCATTTTTGCTTTAAGTCATATACAGACAGCATAATGAGGCACACGTATCATATTTTATGTCATTGTTTTCATAACTTAAAAACTGCACACGACTATTTAGCTCATCTACCATTGTGATAAAGCAGCTGCAATTAATATCTCATCACAGCATACACTTCAACAGAGGGGGTGGGGTTCAGCACACACACACTAATTACAGCCTCATTTTAGGGTCAACTTAGTTCACACCATTTTCACCTGTTTCAAGTAATTGAAAGGTGTGGCTGATTAGGCTTTTTGGGGAAGTGAATACCGTTCTTACAACCTGACTAGCACAACTGAAGTTAATCACACTCATTTGAAAGCTTCACTTTAGCTACTAAATGCCCCAACAACTCATTACTTATCAAAGCGTACCTCACACATTAGTTCACTCATATCTATAGTTGAACTACTACTATCAACGACACATTATCACACACTGCATGTGTTGTCTTGTTGAGTCACAGCCACATTCAGGTGTGCCACATCTTATATTAATGTACCACACATATCCTCTACCAAAAACAACACTTTTTGCAATATGACCACCTTCATGATAACCATTGTGAATGGTCATCTCATGATAGTTATGTACATTATGATACTGATATCACTACACAACATATGATTTTTATGTTCAAATTTTATCTATTTATCCTCACGCATTACTGCAGAAACATAGTATGTTTTATGTTAGGGAACTCAAAAGTTCTAAGTACACAGGCATGTACATTGTTATTACAACTATTTATGTTCACTTTCACACACACATTTTGGGTTAAGGAACTGATGCTGTTACGTACTCATAAATACAGAACATACAATAACTGTTTGTTCAATATTTACACATGTAAATGTAAAACTTATGTTATTGTTATATATAGTTGCCCCTGAAGGACATGTGTCACCTGAGAGGGAACAAGTGTCTTCACCTGGGTCAGCCAGCTCAACACACCTAGAAGGTGAGTGTATCAGTTGGTGGCCATATAATATGTGCTCTTCTATATGTTATGTTGTCATGTTCATTAATTGTTTTGCACATGTTCTTTAAATACGATTACTTAGTATATGTGAAAATGAAGTGTAAGGCAACATGTATTGTGTTAGTGATGTTAACTATCATGTAGGAGTTGTGAGTTTACAGCAAGTTTTCATTCACTCATATTTCATACTGAGTCCAAACATTATTCTTAAGTCAAGGTAGTTTTTAATGTGAGGTTATAAAACGTATGGAAACATGTTAGTTGTTACTTATGACACAGTAGAATTACATAGTAACACAGCAGAGATTAACATGCCATTTAATAATGTGTACATTTATTTGTAGAACATGATGAAGAGGATTATGATGATGATGATGATGATGATGCCGCCGCCGCCATAGACACACAAATACAAGCAAGTGACCATGAAGAGGTTCCAATTGAAACTGTTTTACCGCCAAATCGTCCAGCAAATACCACATATGATGCAATTGTAGCTTCTGAGGGAAAAATTGTGGAAGCAGAAAATCGTCGCCATTCTGACCTGATGACAGTGCTGGAAAGGATGATTGCACTGCAGGAAGAAACAGTTTCACAATTGGCACATCTCCACAGAGTCTTCATTGAAGTGCCTAAACAGTTGCAAAAAATCAACACCTCATTCGAAGCATTAGTTGTTCAGCAAACACAAGCTAATTACTGGAGAATGACTAATGTACCACAATTCAACACCTCACAGGCAGGATCTGTTCATGCAGGTCAGTTTTCACCACATTCATCTGATATTCATTCACCAGGCCCAAATGTTACCGGTCAAGTAGCAGACATTGCTGTGCAGGTTCCTGATGACATCCTACCGCTGCCATCTGTACAAATTCAGCAGCAGACACCTACAAAGGAGGCGACAAAAACAAAACAAGACACACATGAAACAGACCAACCATCACTTGTGCAGTGTCTACCAACTTGCTCACATGTGTCAGTGGGCACAAGCCCTGTCCGTGAACAGTCACTACCCAAAAGCCCTGTAGGTGAGTCACTGCCCAAAAGCCCTGTAGGTGAATCGCTGCCCAAAAGCCCTGTAGGTGAATCGCTGCCCAAAAGCCCTGTAGGTGAATCACTGCCCAAAAGCCCTGTAGGTGAGTCACTGGCCACAAGCCCTGTAGGTGAACAGTCACTACCCAAAAGCCCTGTAGGTGAGTCACTGCCCAAAAGCCCTGTAGGTGAATCACTGCCCAAAAGCCCTGTAGGTGAGTCACTGGCCACAAGCCCTGCCCGTGAAGTGCCAGAGGCCACTCAAAGTGGCTCTGTTGTGCCTAAAGTTGGTGGCAAAAGAAAAAGGAAAATTCAAGAGACAACAAGCAGGCCTGTTACTCGCTCGCAAAAGGAACAAAAAAAATAAATGTTATAATTCACAAAATATGTCTTTGGCCTTGTTTTGTTGACTTCAGATTATCTAATTACTATTGTATGTATGCTGAAGACTGTGTTGTTTCCAAACTTTCAAGTATGTTCTTGTACACGTGAAGTTTTGGAAATGTTAACACTCCTAATTAATGAATAGTGTTATAAATATTTATGTTTTAATCGTCTGTTCAGTAATGGTCCACCAGGAGCCAGTTGCTAAGTTTAGAGAAGCTGCCATTGACTTTGCAGCAAAACATTGCATTTGGGTGTGTTAATTGATGTAATCATTGCATGTGCATATTATTTTCATGCAATTATAAAAGCACCTATTTAACTGCAAACATCTTTCTTGTACGTGTACAGCAGGATTTTGTGTTAAATATTACTTACCTTTGGTGGCCATTGTAATGTTGTCCTTTAATCATTTATGTGTTCTTGTTTCAAGAACATCTCTGAATTTATACTAAAATATATGTAGTATGTATTGATATATGCACACACACACACACACACACACAGACACACACTGTGTGTGTGTGTGTGTGTGTGTATATATAGTACTATCTAAACTGGTATAGATGTATTTACAAAAAACATACACTTCATGCTTCCTTGTGAAAACACACTATTTTAATAATACAGGCCTAATGTTTGACAACTATACTAAGTGTGAGCCTCTAACATTATTGGGTGCAAACAAATGTTTATTACTTAATTCACTCATGTTTATCACCATTTAAATAGGTTTCATACAAGGCCTACTTACTGCCATCAATATGTTATGTGTA
>WSYH01015587.1:0-14053 GCA_036426205.1 Ascaphus truei | reverse complement strand
AATATGAGCACGATTGAGCCACATGAAAGCGTGATTCCTATTTAATACCCTGACCTGTTGTGGCCTTCAGGAATGAGTGAATTGTCCACCCACTGGTCAGGCACTGCCCTGCTGAGTGGGAGAATAAAGAGATAATGAGTCTCCGGGTCAGTGATTCCTTTCCTAGTTGGTCCGAATGTGTGGTTTGTTGCGCTTATTGTTAATATATGTCCCTGTACTAGTAGTGTCTCTGTTGTATAGCGCTAGTATTCTGTAGGCGCTATATAAACAAGATACACCACACCACACACCCACATATATACACACACATACAAACATACACATACACAAACACTACCACAATATACACACATACATACATATGACACACGCACATAAAGCAATACACACGCGACATACATACAACACATACACACATAAGGCTACATCACACTACCTACACACATCACGCACACACATACACATAACATACCTACATACATTACATACAAACACACATACACAGACAGACACCACATACCCCCCCAGTACAGTACAGTACACACTACAACAGTACAAACATACAGTACAGTACAACACACACACACACAATATATACACACACATACATACATACACACACCACACATAAAACATCATACCTACATAACACACCGCACATACAGACAACCAAACATACTGACAATACACATACATACACACACACACACACACCACTCACACGATACATACACATACATACTGTACATAACAAAACACACACACACTTCACACACTACATACACATACTACTGTACATACATACATACAAACACATACACATACATACGCACACACCTACAGTAATACACATACAGTACATCAATACACTACACATACTACACATACATATACACACCCATACAGTACATACACATACACACACAGACATTACATACCACATCGCATCTCTGTGTGAATTGATTCAAATCACTTTGGCTTGGCTTTTTTATGCGGTTACGAGACGCACGTATCCCGATGGCAGTGCAGCGTACACTATCTTGACGTCCCTGTGCTCAGTGACACCAGTGAATTGTGCGGTCTCGCATGCTTTGTGCGGTGCTTCGGTAACCATCTGGTGATCCTGCCGAGTGGCAGATGGCGACAGTGGATCCCAGCAGCTGAGCCCTGCACTATATCAGCTTTCGGATGGAATTATTCACGGCCTCTGTGACCGACGGCTCTGCACGTTAATATGGCCAGACAAGGGCCGTGCTGACGCTAAATTCATTATTGCGCTTATTCCCAATCATAATCCTCACGGTGCGAGGGTATTAGGCGTCCCAGGCGAACCCTCCAGCCTTGGGTCCCCCCCCCCCCCCTCCCTCCCCCCATTAACTTTCGGAATGAATTATGTGCATTAGTATGAATACAAAATTCGCATTAGGAGGATAGATATATACTGATTGGACATTTTTGTATACTGGGGTGGTATAGTTATGAGCCCGGGGGAGGAGGGTTAGTTATGTGCCCCGAGGGGTACAGTATGTGCCCGGGGGGTTAGTTTGTGCTGGGGGGGTTAGTTTAGTGCCTTGTGGGGGTAATTATATGCCCTGGGGGAGAGAGGGAGGAGGTATGGGACTAGGGGTAAATGTATGGTCATGTGGGGCAGGAGGACCCAACAGGGGGCGGGGGGGAGGGACAGAGTGTGATTACCTGCAGCCTTGGAGATGGAGGGGGCCTACCGAGGGAGGGCCACAGAGGGCCTGTCAGAAGGGGTCCGCGGAGGTGCTGTCAGAAGGGGGTCCGTGGAGGTGCCTGTCAGAGGGCATCCGGATTGGTCTGCTGCAGAGGGGTCGTGGAGGTGCTTGTCAGAGGGGGTCGTGTTGAAGGTGCCTGTCAGAGGAGGTCCGTGGAGGTCCTGTCAGAGGGTGTCCACGTCGGTGCCTGTCAGTTCCACTGGCCTCCCCTCTGAGAGGCACCTTCTGCGGATACTGGCACTAGTCCCAGCTGTACCCCCCTTATCGGTGGTCGTGCTGATACATGGAATGCCAGGTTTGTTTTTTTTTGCTGCTATAGACGACCGCCTAGTTTGCCGTATTGGTAAACAGCCATGATCATAACCGTGTTACTTTCTATATAAGTAAAAAAATAAGCAGACACAATAGCCGCGCCCTGAAAGAGCTTACAGTCATTTTCTCATTCTTTTCTTAGTACATCTACAAGCTGATTTTAATCCTTGAAACAGCGATCCTGCCAGGAAAGAAAAATATCTTTTTGTTTTATCTCCCCGGATCTGAAAGCAGATCGCCCTGAGATGAATTTATTTTTGAATAATGGGGGGGGGGGGTGTGTAAGTGCATTTATTTGCTGGGGGCATTCGTGCCCCTCTGAAAGGGGCAATTACGGTTGGCAGTACCTCTGCAGAGAGGTTTCTTGGACACTGATCTCCACTCCAGCACTGGATACAAAGGCTTTGTGACACAGGATACTGTGTATCAGGTTAGTGTGTAGGTGGACATTGGTGCTGTGTGTCAGGACGACGCGTGTAATGTATGAGAACGCTGTGTGTATCACAACAAGGGCCGTGTATGAACGTACAGGAAAGCCTTGTCCTGACGCATGGCCCATTTTTCACCATGTTTGTTGCTCCCGATTCGTACTATGGCGCAAAAGTTAGGCAGCCTCACACCTGGCGGATATTTTGACGCAGGTTGTAAAGGGAGAAGGTGACGCACGGAGACGCAGAGTATGATACATCTCATTATAACCTGTGCATCACGTAACTCTCCTACTGACACGCCCCAAATCGCAAAAACGACACACGGCGCAAAAACTGCGCGAGAGCTTTTGATTCTTCGCGAGCAACACAGAAAATGACACAATTTGCGTCAATTTGTGCCCCAGTTGTCAGTAGGGTAGGCTAGCGTGTCAGGTAGTGTGTGATTATCACACTATGCCGTCTAATTACTAAAGTCCGCCCCAGGTGACAAGAGAGATGGCGCTAAGACTCGAAACTAGGGTTAGTCCTCTTCAAAGGCTGTGACATCACACATGAGCGAATCATTTTATTGTTCCCAGAATCACTGTATGTGGCTACCCCACACACGGGACATTGTCCCATGTCACTTTTGGTCTCCTGGTTTATAATCTGCATTTTCTGTAAAATCCTGTGCAATAAATAACTTTTCTTAAAGTGGTATCTAAAAGGTGGTGGGGATACCTAGGGGTGCCAGGGCTTTTCCAAAAATACTGTACACAATATGAAAGGGGCGACCGCCGAGACCACACACCTCTCCATGCTGTTTCCTTCCCTCCTTGACCCCCCCCCAGGCTCCTGACACCTCCCTTTGGCTACATTACCCGCAGCAACAATCAGGAAGCTTGACTAGCAGCAGCCCTTGCTCTCTCCCTGCTCGGGAATCCCACGGCCCCCCAAGCCAATTAGGTCACTAAGTCCAGAGAGGTAATACCGGTTACACATACATTCCAAGAGAGGTAATACGGTATACACATCACGTCTAGAGAGGTAATTACCGGTATACACATACATGTCCAGAGAGGGTGGTAATAAGGATACCAAATGACTGTCCAGAGAGGTAATACCGGTATACACAATACATGTCCAGAGAGGTAATGACCGGTATACACAAAAATGTCAGAGAGTAATACCGGTATACACACAATGTCCAGAGAGGTAATACCGGTATACACATAATGTCAGCGAGGAATACGGTATACAACATGTCCAGAGAGGTAATACCGGTATACACACACATGTCCAGAGAGGTAATACCGGTTACACATACATGTCAGAGAGGTAATACCGGTAGTATAAACACACATTTCCAGTATTACCTTCATTTTTACTGGACACCTGGCAGCCCTAGCTCAGACACCAGTGACAACAGATTTTGCAGGTGATCTGTAGAAAGACGGCAATGGGGATATTCAGGCAGATAGAATAAGGCTGGCGCCCCGCTAGCGCTGAGCTCGTGAGCGGGCGGCGCTTGGCGAGGTGACTTGCATATATATATATATATGTGTGCAAGTCCCTGCTCACGCGATGCGCTGCACCACACGCCCCCCCTCGCTTGGCGCTTAGGTAAAAAAATGTTATACTTACCAGAGCGCTCAGACTTCCCTGCAGCGTCCCCCCCGCGCTCCCCCTCCCCCCCTCCCCCAAGAGCGCTTGCAAAAATTTCAAGTCCAACGCGCGTCATGCTTGGAGAGCTCTCCAAGCATGAGCGCGCTCAGCGCCAGCGGGGACAAGGCCTAAGGCCCTTGACATAGTGACATAGTGACATAGTGACATAGTGACATGTGATATAGTGATATAGTGATATAGTGGCATAGTGGCATAGTGGCAAGTGGCATAGTGACATAGTGATATAGTGGTTATAGTGATATAGTGGCAAGTGCCATAGTGACATAGTAGATGAGGTTGAAAAAAGACATATGTCCATCAAGTTGAAACTATGCTAAATTTAGACGGCAGATACTGCTAATTTGTATGTGTATTTTTGTGTTTACAGTGAAATAGAACACGAGACACTTCTATGGTGGAATGTTATAAACATGGTGCAGTCAGTGGCGCACACCGCGGAAGCGTCTGCGTGATGTGCGCGGCCTCCTGGCGATCGCTCCCTCTCACAGACAGCGACTGAACAGCACCACACTGGTCAGAGGAGACCGGCGAGCCTGGTTCAATTCCCGGTGTCAGCGGGACTTGGGCAAGTCACCTTATCTCACAGGAACAAGATTGTAAGCTCTCGGGACAGGAACTTGGCTGCACAATGTCTATGCACAGCACTTGGTAAATGGTCAGCGATATACAAGAAGAAAAACAATGTAGTTCGATTACGGGAAATTACTAATTTTTTTAGATTTGAGCCCTTACGGGGTGAAACTTCCGGAACACGAGAAATGTCCCCCCCCCCAGCCCCCCAACTTGTCTGCCACATAAATAAAAACACACCGATGATACTGTATCATCAGAATAGGGAGATGTGTCATTGTGACAGAGCGTGCAGTGAGTCCTCCTCCCCAGAGGGGGAGCTCAGCGCTGCGCTGGTGCTTTCTCCTCATCTGTGTGTGCTGGAGAAGGCCGGCGCAGAGAGAGGGGGACGCTGCACCCACAGGGCAGCGGGCAGGAGAGAGGGGGCAGGCTGCAGAGAGAGGGGGCAGCTGCACACACAGGGCAGCACGGAC
The DNA here is from genome assembly GCA_036426205.1 of Ascaphus truei. NCBI lineage: Eukaryota > Metazoa > Chordata > Amphibia > Anura > Ascaphidae > Ascaphus > Ascaphus truei. The sequence continues at coordinate 8,863 of WSYH01015587.1, read as the reverse complement.
TGAGGGGAATACATCTCATTCATCCAGCACGGGGCTCCCTGTGAGAGTGGTGAGAGAGCGGGAGGGGTTTTACACGGGGGGGGGGGGGGGGGGTGTAATGTGCATGGGTGAGGAATGGGTGCTGCGTGAGGAATGGATGGGTGCCGAGTGAGTGATGGGTATGGGTGCTGAGTGAGGGATGGATGGGTATGGGTGCTGAGTGAGGGAGGATGGATGGGTATGGGTGCCGAGTGAGTGATTGATGGATGGGTATGGGTGCCGAGGGATGGATGGGTATGGGTTGCCGAGGAGGGAGAAGGCTGTGAGGGATGGATGGGTATGGAGTTGACGGGACGTGATGATGGATGGGTATGGGTGCCGAGTGAGGGATGGATGGGTATGGGTGCCAAGTAAGGGATAGATGGGTATGGGTGCTGAGTGAGGGATGGATGGGTATGGGTGCCGAGTGAGGGATGGATGGGAATGGGTGCCGAGTGAGGGATGAATGGGTATGGGTGCCAATTGTGGGATGGATGGGTATGGGTGCCGAGTGAGTGAGGGAGTGAGGGAGTGAGTGAGGGATTGATGGATGGTTATGGGTGCCGAGTGAGTGAGGGATGGATGGGTGCTGAGTGAGGGATGGATGGGTACGGGTGCCAGGGTCACAGTGCATAGGGATTGTAATAGGGGTTAGGAGCGGTACACACACTGTATTGGGGTGTATGTGTGCAGTTGCTTTATTAGGATAGAGGGGGCATTGGGTATAGTTATATTATTATGACGGGGTGAACACGCTGCACTGAGTTTGGGTTACGTGGGTGCACGCATGCTATCGACATCACAGTGTATCTGGATTGGACTTGGGCATCCGGGGGAAGCTCAGCTTCTATTTAGCCTCTTTCCTTTATCCTCAGGCTGCTTCCTGGAGAGATGTTTAACCAACAGCAGCAGTTCCATCAGCTGATGCAGCTTCAGCAGCTTCTGCAGCAGCAACAGCACCCACCTCCTGCACCGCAGCACCATCCAGGGCCCAGGTGAGATAACACTGCTTGTTGTCTGGTCCCGCAGCCTCCCTGTGCTGTGTGCCCTAACTTGTGCCGCCAGTTCTCATGCCGCTGGTCTCTCTTGCCAGGCCGATGCCACCTCCCGCACAGCACCAGCAGCCGCCGCAGATGCTGGCTCTACGGGCGCCCAACCCAGCGAGACTCCTCAATGCTCACCCTATGTTACAGCGGGCTCTGCTCATGCAGCACATGCAAGGTAAGGCAGCACGTTGAGCCTGGCTCGCCGCTTTGCACGAGAGGTTACACCCCAAGGGAGGCTGCAAAACTAAAACGGATCAAGGGCAGAAGGGGACATTGTTGCTTCAAAATGGCCCCTGGCACATAGCCCTCGGTGTTTGGAAAAATGAGTACTGTATGTTCTAGGCCAGGGGGGCTCAACTCCAGTCCTCAAGGGCCACCAACAGGTCAGGTTTTAGGGATATCCCTGCTTCAGCACAGGTGGCCCAATCTGAGCCACTGAGCCACCTGTGCTGAAGCTGGGATAGTCTTAAAACTGGACCTGTTGGGTGGTCTTGAGGACTGGAGTTGGGAACCCCTGTTGTAGCCAATTTACCCGCCATTCTGACACCAGCTGGGACAGGCATCAGGGCTCAGATAAGAGACAAACAGAGTTTGACGGCAGATAAGAAGCACGTGGTCCCCCCGTGGCTGCCCATTTTCCTATCTGCTGTGAGACCTCAGACCCGATTTGATCCCTGGACTTGCTTTCATATTTCGGGTTTGGTCTTACATGTAAGCATGTTTGCATTCCCTTACTGTGATACCCCCGATCACCTCTGCTGGGAGACTATTCCACGAATCCACCACCCTTTCTTTGAAGCACGCCCTCACATTTCCCCAGAGCTGCCAGCGTCAGAGAATGACCGCTAATTCTAGCTCTTCTCTCTCTCTGTAAACATGCTTCCTTGTTAAACCCCTCCTATATAAAGCTCAGTGACTGGCTCAGATCTCCCGCGCTCGGTGTGTGTGTGTTGGGGGCACGTTAACGGGGGGTCCTTGTTGTGTTTTTGTGCAGGTAACCTGCGCAGTCTGAGCATGGGGGGCCCCCCCATGCAACACTTCTTCCCCCCGGCCTCCCACCATTCCATCCTGGGCACCCCCCCTCTGGGGGTGACGGTGAAGGCTCCGCAGATGGGGTTCCCCGGACATCCATTCCAGCAGCAGCACCACCGCATGTATCACAAGGTGGGACACAGTGAAAAAACTAACAATAGCGCTCTAACACACCCTAAATGTGACAATATACAATTCAACCACACGTGTGAATAATAAAGCAATGTGATAATAATAACAATCAAGTGATCTAAAGAAAAAAAATTAAGAAACTTAGAAACAAACTGCAACCCTTGATAAAGACTGTTCCACTCGTCTTGCACCAGGTGATCCTCCAACAAATCGGGGGAGCTAGTCTCATAGTTATGAAATAAAGAAACACTACATAGTGTAATACTGTTGTGAATAAATTTGTGCAAACAAAGCTCAAAAATGACTACTCACAATAGAGCAGTCAAATTCAGGCAGCCATCCAACTTAAGGGGTGGATGTTCCCTGTGTATACAGCAGCCACCAGCCCCCAACCTCCAAGGAGAAAAAAAGAAGAAAAGAGACCATATAGTGCAGATGGTATTTAGTATTAAAAGGGGACTCAAAAAATGCAGGCTTACACTTCATATGATCGAGGTAGGCAGTATGATATTATAGGTAGTGGGTGCTCATCTGGTCGCGATCCTTTTGAGTTCCTCACTATCCTCTGCTCCACCGCAATACTCTCGCGTCCACGCCAGGCACTCCCGTTGCGTCACTTCCGGTTGTTCAGCGAACTTCCGGATCTGATGGCAGGGGTGGACCTCAGTTGTTCTTCCCCTTCGGTATGTGCTGAAACGCTCTACATGTTTCGCCGTTTTTACATGTAGAGCGTTTCAGCCCACACCGAAGAGGAAGAACAACTGAGGTCCACCCCTGCCATCAGATCCGGAAGTTCGCTGAACAACCGGAAGTGACGCAACGGGAGTGCCTGGCGTGGACGCGAGAGTATTGCGGTGGAGCAGAGGATAGTGAGGAACTCAAAAGGATCGCGACCAGATGAGCACCCACTACCTATAATATCATACTGCCTACCTCGATCATATGAAGTGTAAGCCTGCATTTTTTGAATCCCCTTTTAATACTAAATACCATCTGCACTATATGGTCTCTTTTCTTCTTTTTTTCTCCTTGGAGGTTGGGGGCTGCTGGCTGCTTTATACACAAGGTGGGACACAGCAGGGTGCTCTCCACCCCCCATGGGTCACTAGAGAGTAGTGGCACTGTGACATGTTTTAAGGGGGCAGCCCCACAGAGCTGTAATCGGCTTTGTTAGAAATATACGACGTCTCCCTCTATGTAACAATTTTACGTCTTTGTATCCAGTGAGAATGAAATGTTTACTTTTTCATGTGGTCCGCAGAATATTAAAGCAGCAACACACGTGAAGTAGATATATCTATATAGAATTTGTTTTAAATAAATCAGTTCTGTAGTATTAGATAATAGTGACCATTTCCCCCCGACTCTTAATGCCATTTTTAAAGAGTTTTAACGCATCCTTTGATTCCTATAGCAGGCTTTAACCCACCTCCTCGGCAGTGCAAGATTTTTGCAACATTTTCCTGTGTTTGATCATTTGTTGCCAATGTTCCCAGCAGTTTGAGCTGCAAACTGTAACAATAGATAATGTTGCCTTAGTAATATCCGGATACATTGTAGCTGCTGAGTTAAACTGACTGAAGGATTGATTGGAACTGAAAGGCGGCCATTTAGTTAGGCACACAATCAGTATTTTGACAGATTTATAGCAGGAGCAGCAAACGATTGTCAGCTTAGGTGAGAATGTAGAATGATACATTGCCACAGGCTCTACATATACAAATATGAGAACAAAGGAAAATAAAAAAGGAGGGGAATGTAGTATTGCGGCTTTAACGCATGTTATCTAATTATGTTTGATGATATTCATAATGTATTGATAAACAACAAATCCCAAATACAAATTCACCTCCAGCACCCCGCTCACCAATTAATATCTTGCCCCTGGTCATGTCCCGCCGGTTTGTTTTTGTGTGTTAAACCTCATTGAGTGTTACATCTCTAGCACCTGGGGTTCCATAGTAACATTTACACTGCAACGGGATCGGGGAGAGCGCCACCCTGAAGCTTCGGGCACTTCATATATATCTGTGCCATATTTTCCTTGCTGACTCTGGTTCCGGGTTTTTGTTTGTTATTTACATTGAGTTATTCTAGGTTTATTGTGAGTGCTATTTATAGGGATCTTGTCAGTCTTTTTGTGTGTTTTATATATTTTTATGCCTCAGCACCCCCAGGTTTTTCCCTCATAATTATATTAGTCTTTGTTTTGGTTGTGATAACTTTGACATTAGTATTATACTTATTTTTGGGTTCTGAGTTAGCCTTTGTATTCATATAGTGTTAGCGACTTTTCCCCTTTGTGTGTGTTTGATATATATATATATATATATATATATATATATATATATATATATTTATTTATTTATTTATTTATTTATAGTAAAATCCTTCAAAGTTTTTGTTTAAATGTTTGGAACATTATTTAAAAATATTTGTCTGTTATTTTTCTTTTTTACATTTTAAAATAAGGTGTAATTCAGCTATATTTAAGCTGATAAACATGTCCCTGCCCTTAGTTTACAATTTTGCTTATCCACTCACAATATATGTAGAATTGTCTCTGGCTGCAATTAACCAGCTCCTTGCTGGATTCCTCAGACCAATACAGGCTTTCTATTGAAGCCCTATTAGACGGGAGTTAAGACTCCTGTTACAAGTCCCCTGCATGAATTTGTGCCTCCTCACAGGATCAGTACAGAGGCTATGACCGTAAGAGGGAGGGCGAGCGGGGCCCGTCCTTTCAGGCCAGACGCGGCGGCGACGATAAGCGCTCAGAAAAAGAGGACGCGGAGCTTCCGCCGGCAGCGTCCGAGGCAGACGAGAATGCCAGCTCCCCAGACGGTGAGTAACTGCCAGCACCCATGGGGCGTCCGATCGCCCAACTTAGGGGTGGGCAACTCCAGTCCTCAAGGGCAACCTACAAGTCAGGTTTAAATGATATCCCTGCTTCAGCACAGGCTGCTGAAGCAGGGATATCCTGAAAACCTGACCTGTTGGTGTTCCTTGCGGATTGGAGTTGCCCACCCCTGACCTAACCCCTTCTCTGCTTTGCCATGCGGGGCAGGCCCCTCTGGCATTGAAGGGGTTAACGAGACAGGGTCAAATCCGCAGTATAGAGAGTCACAAAGCGTATGTGAGGCTGGTGATCAAATGTAACAGAAACAAAATATCCCGTAGGATGTGGAAATCTTCCAAAAACAGGACACACGCCTGATGTATATCAAATATAACACCGATCATTTATTTCCTCCCAGACATCGGTGTAGACGCCCAACAGTATCAATGCTAATCACATACCCAGGCCAGCCATGCCCAGGCCAGCCATGCCCAGGCCAGCCATGCCCAGGCCAGCCAATCCCACGCCAGCCAATCCCAGGCCAGCCATGCCCAGGCCAGCCAAGTAATGATTCATCCCGGCGGGACACCATAGGGATCCTCACAGGAGATAATACCGGTACCCGGTTACACTAGGGTACAGAAATATATAGAACCATACTAATATTAACGTGCGCGTTGAGCGGTTGGGGACATTAGGTCGCGGCGCCCCGACGGGACTCACCCCGCCGCCGGTCACTGTGCCGCTAAGGTAAATGCCTAAACCCCGTACCCTAAGCCGCCCTAACTGGTAAAACCCCTTTAATAAACCCCCTACCCTAACCGGTAAAACCCCTTTAATAAACACCCTACCCTAACCGGTAAAACCCCTTTAATAAACCCCCTAACCGGTAAAACCCCTTTAATTAACCCCCTACCCTAAACAGTAATAAAACTTACCTTAGAAGTGGCCGGCGGCGGGGATTCCAGCGGCGAGTCGGCTGCGGCGGAGGGGTCGCGGCTAAATGGTCCATTCCGCATGATGAGATAACGTGATGTCACTCAGAGCAGGGTCCCATTAAGGGTGTAAATATATAGGTCGAGTGTAACCTCTGTCACCGGACAATCTGCTGGAAAGTCCACAGGGACTGAGCCACCTGTGCTGAAGCAGGGATATCCTGAAAACCTGACCTGTTGGTGGCCCTTGAGGACTGGCGTTGGCCGCCCCTGCGGTAAACGTTGTCACAACCTGATCTAGAAACCATGAATGTGTTGAATACAGACACACACACTGATGCTGGAGGAAAGAGAGGGTAACGCATGTCAGGGCAGTGAGGCAGAGAGGAGTAAACATGACGATTGTCAGACCTGAGGCTAAAACCCCTTAACTTGTGCTTTAATTTCTGCCCCTGCTTCTGCCCCTGCATGCGCCTCTCCGTTTGGCTTCTGTACCCTGCCTGCTTCCTGGCTTTCATTAACTTGTCGTTGCAGACTCTGAAAATATCATGGAATGCAGCATTTCTGATGCTCCCGAGCCCGCAAGCAAGAGAGCGAGGAGGTAACCCCACGCAGTGCGAGCCGCACGCAACACCCTGCACTAACACCGTCCCTTAACCCTGTGCCCTCTCTGTGTGGTGTCAGACACCCTGTGCCCTCTCTGTGTGGCGTCACGCACTCTGTGCCCTCTCTGTGTGACATCACGCACCCTGTGCCCTCTCTGTGTGACGTCAAGCACCCTGTGACCCTCCTGTGTCGTCACGCACCCTGTGCCCTCTCTGTGCGGAGTCAGACACCCTGTGCCCTCTCTGTGTTGTGTCACACACGCTGTGCCCTCTCTGTGTGGTGTCATGCACGCTATGCCCTCTCTGTGCGGAGTCAGACACCCTGTGCCCTCTCTGTGTGGTGTCACGCACCCTGTGCCCTCTCTGTGCGGAGTCAGACACCCTGTGCTCCTCCTGTCTTCCCCTCTCCTATCTCATGCTCCATTATAATCATCCCCTGTCTGTTCCTCCCCAGCGGCCTCTTCAGATATAAGAGACGGAGGCCCTTAATGTGTCTGCCTGGGAGGCCTAAAGTAGTCATTCTGTGACTTGTTCTAACTGAATATCTGATGCATTCGCACTTTACGGCATAAAATGATAGTGGTCCTTTTTTAACCCCTTCAGTTCCGGGGGGCGTACAATGCGTTGAGGGAGGCTATAGCACTGAAATGATTGAAACCGAGATGATACTTGGGTTAATTGGGATGTTTGGGGGTACTCTGGCGCTGTGCTGTATCCCACCCTCTAAGGTTGTGCTAGGCAACATGGTATATTAAAAGGGTATATGTGTGTGTGTGTGTGTGTGTGTGTGTGTGTATATGGTGCACAGTGAAGACTTTCCTGCACCTCTTCTTGCACTGGAAACTACTGATCAGCGCAGGAGAGGAGCGGGCAGTACTGTATGTATCAGCGCAGGAGAGGAGCGGGCAGTACTGTATGTTCCGCGCAGGCGAGGGAGCGGGCATACTGTATGGAGAAGCAGAGGAGAGCAGGGTACGCGGTTACTTCGATTAGGAAGTGGGATGAGAAAAGAGAAGGAGAGAGACTAACCCTGCGGGAGAGAGAAGGGATGGTATAAGAGAAGGAGAGGACGGGATGGCAAGTAGACTTATTTTATCAGCGCGAGGAGAGGAGGGAGCGGGGCAGTACTGTTATTTATCAGCGCGAGGAGAGGAGCGCGGCAGTACTGAGTTTATCAGCGCGAGAGGGAGGAGGGGCAGTAATGTATTATCAGCGCAGGAGAGGAGCGGGCAGTACTGTATGTATCAGCGCAGGAGAGAGAGCGGGAGTACTGTATTTATCAGCGCAGGAGAGGAGTGGAGGCGGCAGTACTGTCTTTTATTACATCAAGGCAGGAGAGGGAGCGGGAAGTAATGTATTATAGCAGCAGAAGGGAGCGCGGCAGTACTGTATTTATCAGCGCAGGAGAGGAGCGCCGAGCGGCAAGGACGGTATTTATCCAGCGAAGGAGGGAGGCGGGCAGTACTGTATTTATCAGCGCAGGAGAGAGCGGCAGCAGTACGTATGTATCAGCGCAAGAGAGGACGAGGGCAGTACTGTATTTATCAGAGCAGGAGTGGAGCGGGCAGTACTGTTATTATCAGCGCAGGAGAGGAGCGGGCAGTACTGTATGTATCAGCACAGGAGAGGATGCGGGCAGTACTGGCAGTAGTTTTATCAGCACAGGAGAGGAGCGGGCAGTACGTATTTATCAGCACAGGAGAGGAGCGGGCAGTACGTTATTTTCAGGAGAGGAGCGGGCAGTAACTGTATTTATCAGCGCAGGAGGGGAGCGGGACAGAACGGATTATCAACGCAGTGTTATTAAGCAGCTGATGGAGAGGGAGATGCTACGATCCATGCCCAGCACCATCTAGCCTCCCTTTGTCTTGGGGAGAGAAGAGAAGTGGGCTGCTGGGATGGCACCCCAGGTTTGGGGGCCGCAGGCGCCTTGTTGTTGCCAATGCCATCTCTCAGGTGACACTTATTATTCACTTACAAGTTACTGAATGATATCGAGCGTTTTCGGTTTTGTTCTCTTGGCAGATTCAAAGACTGTGGGTGGCGACAGACTTCCAGCCGGAGGTAAGGAAGAGTTACTCCATGTATTTTGATTTAAATGTTGGCATGATGATACCCTGAAGAAATGTTTATAATACAAGAAAATGTATAAACTGCGAGAGATTATCACCATTGGGGAAAAACTGCCCGGCTTCTAAAAACAGCGAAATGCTAAAAAACGGTCAGCACAGGTTTCGTTTTTATCTTTTGGAGCTT
>WSYH01015586.1:1901-14054 GCA_036426205.1 Ascaphus truei | reverse complement strand
AACCCCTGATGCAAATATCGCCATTCAGGGATACTCCATTTTTAGGAGAGATAGGTCAAAGAGAGGAGGAGGGGTGTTATTTTATATTGCAGACACCTTACAATTTACACTGCTACATTGCCCACCAAGTCCACCCTCTTTTGAAACTCTAGTTGGCAAAATCTGCCTCCCCTTTTCTAAGCCCATCTTGCTTGCTGGCATCTACCGCCCCCCTAAAGCCCTTCTACAATCCTTGACTGATATCACCCAATTTCTTGCCTCCATTTCCTCTCTGAATGAGAAGAGTGAGCTGCTAGTTCTTGGGGATTTCAACTTCAATTGGCTTGACCCTAAAAACCACAAAATCCAGATACAACTCAAGTCACTTAACCTATCGCAACTCATTTCCCAACCCACACGAATAAACCTGAAGTCGCATAACCATTCCTTGCTAGACTGGATTCTCTCCTCTAACCCCAGCAGAATCCAATCCTCTGGCATCCTTCCTGACATTTTCAGTGACCATGCAATAGTATACTGTGTAAGGAAAATTAAACCGCCCCATTCAAGCCCCAAAGTTCTCCTCACTAGAACATTTAAAAACTTTAACCCACAACAGTTTCTGGATGACCTTACCAACTGCCCATGGCACAGAATCGATTTAATTCCCGACCCCGATTCTGCGCTCGACTATTTCCAATCCGAGTTCTTAAAACTCTGCGATACCCATGCTCCACTACGCAAAATAAGGGTACGGGGGGCCCACCTTCCATGGGTTACACCTGACCTTATAGCACTCTACCAGTTCAGGGATGCCTTGTGGAAAAGCTACAAAGTAACTGGCACTACCAAGGATCTCAATCACTACAGATGCCTGCGGAACGTGTGCACAAGGCAAACAAGGCATGCAAAAGCACAATATTACTCTGACAATCTCCTCCAGAATACATCAAACCCAGCTAACTTCTGGAAGGTTATCAACAATATATTCCAGCCTCCTAACCATCAACAACCAAGTAATATCACTAAGGGGGATATTACTCTGACAAACCCCACTGACATTGCAAATGCATTCAATGATTACTTTGTGGGGTGTGCCACTAACTTATTAGCGAAACGCAGCACAAACCCCAAACCTGAATCTCATCCTGGGAGTACCCCTATAGTCCCACCCCCTCCCAACACTGCCCACAATTTTCAATTTAGCCCAGTATCTGAAGAGGAGATTACACAAGCGCTCCTCAAACTAAAACTAAGCAGCCAATGTGGACCCGACTTACTACAATCTAGGTTCCTACGACTTGGTGCCCCAGCCATTGCCAAACCAATTGCGTCCATAGTCAACTCTATCCTGTCTGCAGGCCATATCCCTAAGACCTGGAAAACTGCCAGAGTTGTCCCAATCTTCAAAAGTGGGGACAAAAACACTGTCTCAAACTACAGGCCAATCTCACTTCTCCCAATTCTATCCAAAGTTATGGAAAAATGTGTCCACTCCCAATTAAGCGATTTCTACACCAAGACAAATTTCCCTAGCCAATTCCAGTCTGGGTTTCGTCCCAAACACTCCACCGTAACTACCCTGCTAAAAGTTTGCAATGAAATCCAGTGTGGAATGGAACGGGGACAACTCACTGGTGCAGTATTCCTAGATTTTGCAAAGGCTTTTGACACAGTTGATCATGCTATCCTGCTTAACAAACTCCAGAGCTCTGGAATAGGGAAACATGCTTTAAACTGGTTTCAGTCCTACCTATCAGGAAGATCCCAACATGTGTCCATCTCAGGCTCTAACTCCAACCCCCTGGATATCACCTGTGGTGTCCCGCAAGGCTCTGTTCTGGGGCCCCTACTCTTCTCAGTGTTCATTAATGATCTTCCCACAGCTTGTAAGGAAGCCTCAATACACATGTATGCAGATGACACAATCCTGTATGCACACAGCCATAGCCTCTCTGACCTTCAACACATACTTCAGTCTGACTTTTTGAGACTCGAAAACTGGATTTCCCAAAACAAACTGTTTTTAAACACTGACAAGACTGTAACAATGGTATTTGGGACCAAGACTAAATTTGTAAAGCTTCCAGTGACTGAGCTCCTGATTAGAACCAACGCTAAAACCACCCTAACACCTGTCACTAGTTTTAAATACCTGGGCTTATGGTTTGACTCCCACTTAACATTCGGGATGCACATTGATACCCTGACAACCAAGACCTATGCCAAACTAGGGGTACTTTACAGGAACAAATCCTCCCTAAGTCTCCTGGTCAGAAAGCGTATCGCACAGCAGATGCTAATGCCAATTATTGACTATGGAGACATAGTATATGGCTCGGCTCCTCAAACCCACCTTAGCAAACTTGACACCCTCTACAATTCAATTTGTCGTTTTGTTCTCCAATGCAACTACAACACACATCACTGCGAAATGCTCAAAGAACTAGATTGGTCATCACTAGAGTCTAGGCGCAAAGTTCACCTTTCCTGTCTCACCCTCAAATACTTTCTGGGCAAGCTACCCAGCTACCTGAACAAGCTCCTCACCCCTACCACATGCAGTACCTATCACCTGAGATCAGACTCCAAAAGACTATTCATGGTCCCAAGACTCAACAAAGTATCCGGACGTTCCTCCTTCTCCTTCCGTGCACCCCAAAACTGGAACAACCTACCAGAGACTCTCATATCCACCACCAGCTTAAGTTCTTTCAAATCTAAGGCTGTCTCACACTTTAATCTGGTCTGTAACTGTTTCATACGCTCATAATATATATTTTCTTTAACTGTGCATGCAATGTCTTGTATATAAATGTATACCTTGTTCATTTATGTAACTGTATTTGTAACCATGTATTATTTGTTTTACTCTGTGCCCAGGACATACTTGAAAACGAGAGGTAACTCTCAATGTATTACTTCCTGGTAAAATATTTTATAAATAAATATGTAACATGTCTAATAGTAGAAATACCGGTTCTAGGCCCGGATACATCAAGCTGCGGTAACTTAAAAGTGCAATATTAGGGCCAAAAAGTGCCTTATTTTTATTGTGCAATACATCAACGTTGCACCGCCAAAAATAAAGCACTTTTTATTGGATCCATGAAAAGCATCGGAACTGTTAAATGTCCTTTCAAAACAAAAACAGAAAAGCCAGCGCAATGACACAGCATATAGTGCAAAACCTCAGCGCTTATTTGCTCATGAAAAAGGGTCATTTGTCTTTTCTCTAGATTACTCCAGCATAACAGAACTCAGCTATTCTTGTTTTTGCACACAAAAAGATACGTTTTATTTTGAAGATAAATATTCACATACAAAAATAGTACAAAATGGTGATGACATCAAAATATGTTATTGTATTGTATAGGATATTGTAAAACATGGTTTGCATAGTTTTCTGTTTGAGTGGAATCCTTCTGTTTGATCTTGGCATCGTGATGTTAAACCCGTATCCTCATCAACAGGGAGGTATGTGGGGGGTAAAGGAGGAGGAACTGCAGGCAGGAGGAGTGGGCAGGGGTGTTTCCAGCAATGAAGATATAACGACTGCTTTAAGACTGTATGGGAAGGGGGGTGCATCAATCAAGGTTGGAAAGAGTGATATTGATATTGGTTGGGGTGACGGTGGCTGTTTTGGTGAGTTTAGCAAAGAGCATCTTGGAGAAGGTGAGGTGGAGGAATGCAGATGTGCCTCGCGAGGATGTCACGATGGAGGTCCCGAGGTTGGGAATTATTGGAATTCCAGCCTCCTCCTCCAGCTCGCAGGAATCACAAGGGCATGCTCGTTTGCCCAGAGGATCCACCTCCAATGTGTTGGAATTCTTCCAATTGCACCACCATGGCTTGGTAGTTCACTCTGTAGTGGTGCACTGCATCCTTTGTGGTGCAGCATTACCTAGACAAGTAGGCTACAGAAACACGAGGAAGAACCCTTGTGACCGCTGGGAAAGGCAGGGTCAGTGAACCTGTGTGTACTCGTGTCTCCAGACATGATGATCCTGCTCCATGTCATCATGGAAGAGCCACCACCATCCACCGAAGGTGGCTGTCACCCACTCCTTCTCCTTGATGGCACACCAGTCCCAGACTTGCTCCAATGTACACCACTACTTTGAGAAGTGACTGTTACTTCTCCACCCTATTTCCATCCTTGCCTGTGGAACCTCCTTCTCCCCCCACAGTCACCACCACCACACAGACTCTGGGAGTGCGAGCGAGAAGTAGACTTCACAGTGGGACAGAGTCTGATGCCACAGAAGGCGCATTGTATCCCTTCGCATGGCAGTGTGAGGGTGCATTGCATGTACTGTGAGCATGTTGTTAGTAGTGGTGAGCTACTTGAAGAGTCATCGATATGGATACTTGGCAAGCATGTGAGGTGGCACTACCCCCTGCAATTCCCCTATTTGGAGCAGTGGTGGTCAGAGTAATTGTCGCCAATGTTCCTGTCCCTGTAGTTGCACCTCTTCTGCCCCTCCTTATATTTCAGGCCTAATTTCTGGCTATGCACCATCCCGACTCTTCCGTTCTGCTCAAGGATGTCTTCTCTCTACCCCCTTTGTATCTAATGCCCTCTCCCACCCTAAACCTTTCTCCCTGACTGCCCCGCACCTCTGGAATGTCCTGCCCCTCAATACCCAATTAGCATCCTCTCTATCCACCTTTAAAGACCCACCTAAAGACACACTTGCTTAAAGAAACATATGAGTAGTACCATGGCTAATACTATACGCATGATACATCAAGCTTGGCCCCCTGCAGACGCACTTACCAGAATGCCCTACCACTGTCTCTGTACGTTCTTCCAAACTACCAATTAGATTGTAAGCTCCTCGGAGCAGGGACTCCTCTTCCTAAATGTTACTTTTATGTCTAAAGCACTTATTCCCATGACATGCTATTTATATTTGTTATTTTTATGATTGTCACGTCTGTGAAGCACTATGTACATTACCTGTTATTTATATTTGTTATTTATATGATTGTAACTAGTGTGAAGCGCTACTTAATGGCGCTATATAAATAAAGACATACAATACAATACCTCTTCAAGTACATGGCAAAGAAAATCATTTGTCCTCTCCAGCCTCACCTTGAAAGCAACTGGCTCAGTCCCAAGTCAATTCCTCTGTATAAGGACCTCCCAACATGGCTGCCGGAGCAGGACATCTGCCTCTACCAACATGGCTGCCGAGGCAGAAAGTCAGCCTCTCTTTGATTAAACTGCCTGCACCTGTCCGCTCCCTTTATACAGCTACATTCCTCTCTCTTCCTTGCCTGTGCAAGGTTCTGTTTCCCTGGACTCCTGCGGTAACCCCATCCTGCCTGCTTTCACCCTGTTGTCGATTCCAGCCTGTGACCATGACCTACCTGCTTTCTCCAGCCCAGACCTTGGAACTTTGGTGCCCTACTTCTGAGGAAGGCAGAGGCCTTCTCCAGCCCTGACCCTGGAACAGTGACCTTGAGCATCCTACCTTCTCCTGCCTGACCTCTGACCCCACAATTTTCCTCTTCAGGATTTGAATCGGTCTCTACTCTCCACCTCTGCCTAGAGGGTCTGTCTTCTGAACAGCACACAGCCGTAACAATCTGGCCTACTTTTTCTTGCTCTCGCTTCTTGACCTCGTCCTTTACAGTCGGGGTCTGTCACTTTACAGAACACATAATTATTTGACAGTCATCATGTCAAAGATGTAAACTAGATACTGACACTTGTTACATCTTGGGCAATTTTAACATTTGCGGTTGTGTTGTGGTGCACCATCCTTTATTTTTAATGGTCAATCCTTTATTATTATTATTTGCAACAAACAGATCCTCATTGTATTTGTTTCTGCTGCTTCCTATATAGCCTCTTCCTCTGACGTGGTTTGAACAGTACTATTTTTTTGATCTGTAGTGTTGCTGTTATTGAGCCTACCCTCCATTGTTTTTTGCGTTTACAAAAAAAACAGTAAAATACCAAAAATAAGAAAAATAATACTACAAAAATATATATGCATACAGGGTATGTCTTTTCTGCCTGTCTTTCCCCTCCCTGTTATGTAAATCCTGCTAGCTGCAGGCTGCAAGAGGTTAATTCTGTGGGCTTGTAACCCCCCCTTCATGTTCCTCTCTGATGGACAGAAGTAAGGTGGTGACTGATGGCCTGTGTAAGCCTATCAGGGATAGGTATAGACCATGAGCCGCTCCTTCTGCTTCCTGATGAGGCAGTACCAAATTTACTCAGTCCTGCTCTGGATGAGGAATAGAGCAGTAGGGCTATGACCCATTCCCATCGCAGGATGAGCGTGCCCACCTCCAGCCCCTGTGGCTGGGGGAACATCTGATCATACCAACAGATGCCCTGTAATATCTGGGGCAAGCATCATCCAGAGGCCTGGAGCCTCTGAGACCCTGTATAAAGAAGATCTGCAGTGATTGCCAATAAAGACCCTTGTTAATCATACTCCTGTCTAAGTGTCAGTCCCTGGGCAGGAGGGAAGAAGCATGCAATAGTGGGGGCTGATCTCGGAAACCCTGGAGCCCACTACTGCTCAGCACCCTGAGAAGAAGCTTAGAGAAAGCACCTAAGCCTGTCCTGATCTCCCACCATCAGACATCAAACTCAGCTCTCCTGACCCTAACACAAGGTAGCAGAAGCTGTGTATTTCCCACAGTGGGGGGGGGGGCGAGTGCTACATTTGGAGGCACTGCTGAGATCAGGACAGGCTTTCAGTGCTTCACAGAGCAGATGCATACAGGGCAAGCTCTCAGAGAAGCAAGACTCAGTTTGTTTAAAGTACTGTATGCTGACAGCAGGAGTACCAGTGAAGGGGGAGGCTAGCGGTAGCATCCAGGGTGCCCCGGAATTCCATAACCAGGCCTCAACTTCCCCGCCAGGGAGGTATAGACTATGCTAACCTAAGGACAAACTGTGTTAAAACAGAAGCCTATTGCTCTGGTTCTAGTCACCCTGGGGTCTGAGGAAGCCTAAAGACATCTGGAAGGGATTGTGTTGCCTGTGACCGGATCATCTGAAGGAGTCAGAGGTCAGAACCAACTGGGGTGGCGATTCTAGTCATTGGAACATAGGGAGTCAAAGGGTGCTTAAGCTGGAGTAGTATTAAGTACAGTGTACGGAAAGGAGTTTTAAGAAAGAAACGTGTGTGCGCTATCCTTGAACTCCTATCTTGTCATTGTCTGTATAACTCTCCCTGCAGCTCCCAGTCTCCCGTGATCAGCGGGGTAGTATCCAAGAACAAAATTAAACCATAAAGGGGTTCATAAGTGAGAAAACAAAGACAAAAATTAGGCAAATGAATTATAATTTATATGTACTTTGGACCATGTTCAACACACTTAAGAATTAAGTGTGGATCACAGTGATCCTAAAATCACACAAAACCATGAAGGGCAACCCCAATGATATGGGGGCGCTCGTAGGGTCCCTGATGGTAAAGGAACTGAGAGTGTGCGGCTTACGTGATGAATAAACAAGCCGAATCAACTCTCCAAGCAATGCCCTCGTGAAAATGTGTAGCTGCAGCTTCCGGAGTCCGTCATCATGGACCCTCCGTCGCTGCCTGTGACCTCACCGTGACGCATTTCGTGTCAGGGCACTAGTTAAGTACCCAGGCTGAATATTTCTATTCCCATAGGCTGAAGGTGTATTATGTCATGTGTTGTTGTTAATCTGAGATTGCATTTACCTAATTTTAAAACCTGCTAAGGAACAGATGATTGTTATTATGTCCTGATATGTAAAACCATAGAATTCAAAGATGGTGTACTTTCTTTTTCACACAACTGTATATGAAGAGACAGAAACCCCTCTAATGCAACAATACTCTCCTGATGTGATCCAACAACAAATACATGCTTGTCAGGAGAGGGAAAACAATTGCGAATGGATAACGAGTGTGTGAGACTCCAAGTGATTGAGGTAACATACCCATTGTTTACACCAAGGAAATACACTCTACCATGGATGGATACCGTGTTTTCCAAGAATACATTTATACATTTCTCACTGAAGATTTCAAAAAGTATAAAAGAAAGGACTGTTAATCTAATATTGTTGAAATGAACATACTGTAGAAATGGATGACATATTGATGAAATGGACTGGGGGGGGGGGGCTCTGGTGATGAGGTTGTTGGTGGTGTGCAGAATCCATTTTGTCTGTATTGCATTGTCTTGTGTCACATGCTGTTCCTGCAATCATTCCTGTGAGAAAGAATGTGTATGTATCAGTTTGGCTACCAGGAGACTCAATGCCAAGCAGCCTATGGCTCAATGCCCAGAAATGAGTGAGAAACACACAATATTTTGCAGTTATACAGACTTAGAGATAAAAATGTATCTGAACAGACCTTGTTCATTGTATTAAGATGTTTTAACCCCGTTTTTACTTATTTAGTGACCTTCATAATGATTGGTTTAGAGGGAGGGATAGGGAGGAGATATTGCATTCTACCTAGTAACTTATGTTAGACAAAGAAACTCAAATGTGTATAAAAAGCTGCATGGGACCTCCCCTTGCAGAGTCTCTTTTAGTCCATCCTGTATGACAGGCCTGCACAAAATACGGACCGCGGGCCGCCTCTCTGTGTGGCTCGCGATGACTCCGGCCTGGCACCAGTGTGTGTGTGTGTGTGTGTGTGTGTGTGTGTGTGTGTGTATGCACACAGCCATAGCCTCTCTGACCTTCAACACATACTTCAGTCTGACTTTTTGAGACTCGAAAACTGGATTTCCCAAAACAAACTGTTTTTAAACACTGACAAGACTGTAACAATGGTATTTGGGACCAAGACTAAATTTGTAAAGCTTCCAGTGACTGAGCTCCTGATTAGAACCAACGCTAAAACCACCCTAACACCTGTCACTAGTTTTAAATACCTGGGCTTATGGTTTGACTCCCACTTAACATTCGGGATGCACATTGATACCCTGACAACCAAGACCTATGCCAAACTAGGGGTACTTTACAGGAACAAATCCTCCCTAAGTCTCCTGGTCAGAAAGCGTATTGCACAGCAGATGCTAATGCCAATTATTGACTATGGAGACATAGTATATGGCTCGGCTCCTCAAACCCACCTTAGCAAACTTGACACCCTCTACAATTCAATTTGTCGTTTTGTTCTCCAATGCAACTACAACACACATCACTGCGAAATGCTCAAAGAACTAGATTGGTCATCACTAGAGTCTAGGCGCAAAGTTCACCTTTCCTGTCTCACCCTCAAATACTTTCTGGGCAAGCTACCCAGCTACCTGAACAAGCTCCTCACCCCTACCACATGCAGTACCTATCACCTGAGATCAGACTCCAAAAGACTATTCATGGTCCCAAGACTCAACAAAGTATCCGGACGTTCCTCCTTCTCCTTCCGTGCACCCCAAAACTGGAACAACCTACCAGAGACTCTCATATCCACCACCAGCTTAAGTTCTTTCAAATCTAAGGCTGTCTCACACTTTAATCTGGTCTGTAACTGTTTCATACGCTCATAATATATATTTTCTTTAACTGTGCATGCAATGTCTTGTATATAAATGTATACCTTGTTCATTTATGTAACTGTATTTGTAACCATGTATTATTTGTTTTACTCTGTGCCCAGGACATACTTGAAAACGAGAGGTAACTCTCAATGTATTACTTCCTGGTAAAATATTTTATAAATAAAAAAAAAAAAAAAAAAAAAATTTTGAGTAACGCATTGTGTTGGATAACCGAGGACTGCCTGTACTTACATGTATATTGTGTGCTTATCTTCTATTTAACCTATTAATGCAGAGGACAGACACTGTTTTACTGTAGATAACAGAATTGTAATCACAACTTCTGTTCTATATATATTTTGCTGATAGCTATGGATTATTGATATGTAGCCTGCCCCTCCCTGGGGACTACTAGTTAGTATAAGGGGTTACCAGGCTTAATGGGTTAAATGTGTGGGATCACTCAGGTTACTATCCTCCCCATCATATGATGTAGTATGACTATGCAGAAAGGATAGCCACTCCCCAGAATGTCTCGTGACCAGTGATATCATCATAAGGAGATAGGAGGGTATATATAGTTCCCCTGAATGTTCTAGAACCAAGTCCCTTGGGAGTGGCAGTTGGAGAGTTCTCACAGTGTGTCATGGAAATATGTGTTATAGTAAGGGCAGCCAGCCTCACATAATAAAGGTGAAGCCCGGCTGGGTGCCCCAAAGCCCTGTGTAATGGCCGCCTCTGTGAGGCTCATTTTGGCCTGGATGTTATGTGTTCTGTGTAACCTCTTTCAGAAGAGAGCTTTATCACTGTGAGATATCTGGAAGGGGGAAACTGTGTGTCTTGGGGAACTAGGATTGGATATAAAAGCACTTTTATTCCCTGTGTTAGTGTTTTCCCCGCACAGTTAGTAAGCCAGCAATGTCCTTGTGTTTCTAGCATTTGTCCGTGTGCAGAGATAGTAATTCACTTCGCTGGGCTGCATACAGAGAAATACCGGTTCGTGACAGAGATCGAGAGTGGCTTGAGTACTGGGACAATGGTGAGTCGGGAAGAGCTGTGATTCAGGTCCAGGAACTGGTTCTCGGCAGTGTAGAGCCTTTGTTCGCCGAGATGCTGAGGCGCCTACCCTGCAGGGGATATGGAGCTGGCCAGGGGAACCGTTACCGGGTCTCGGCCCCGTAGGCATGATTCCCATTGGCCAGTTTAAATTTACCACTCGCCAGTAGCTCACTCCCCAATGGGCGGTCCAGGGTCCCTAAGTCGACACCCTCCTCTGATTGGTGCAGCCGGATGAGCCCTTGTTCTTCGATTGGCTGCACCGTCACGATCCGTGCTCTGATTGGTCGGCGGCCTTTGCTCCGGCAAAAAGATAGGAGACCGAAGTCTATCTAAGGAGCACGGCCGATCAGAGTATTAGACAATCTTGAGGAGTTCTTGGATAGACTCTTGGAGCGTGGAACGGAGACTGTGATGTCACGACTGATGGGCAATTCGAAAGTGCTATTGGTAGAATAGAGAAAGAAGAGGGGATATCCCCAACGTTGATGCTGCAAATACTGCAGTGTCTCGATAGCATAAATCAATGATGTGTAACTAGATTCATAAATAGAATGCCGATATATAAATAATAAAGGCTGTAAGACCATATAGTCCAACCAGGTGTAAATGAACTGGTGCGACAACCACCTCACCTGAATCCACCGGGGGAGATCCCAGTCAGTAGAGAGCCGCCCGTGGAATGTATAACCCCCTGTACCTGGAGGTCTGATCTTCCTTCTACCCCTGCGGGGGTGGTAACCCGGGATGTATGGCCTGATGGTAATGGTGGAGTCCCGCGTCTGCAGAGACTCCTGCCTACTCACCGGGTACCTATGTATCCTCCCGCGATGTTCCGGTCAGGCTCCGTACAGGGGTGGCGGCTCGTAGGGGACCGAATCAACGGTCCCCACACCTCCGTGATGATGTTCCTCGCCAGACGTCCTCCTCTTGCGGCGTCGATGTAGGTGGGTGGAACACCGTCACCACACTGGTCGCGTCAGAGTTTTTAACTTGTGTGTTTGTCTTTTTGGCATATATGCCCAATAAATAGTTTATTATTTTTGCCTCCAGCCCTTTGTCCATTTGCAGTGCTCTACTCTCCATTTTTCTATTGGTAGAATAGCACTGAGAAGACGAAGAAGAAGCTGTTCAGGCTAAGCCTACTGAAGCAGGCCCCTGCACCTAGTTGAGGCTAGATTCTTCCCCCTCAGGCCCAGTTGGTGAGTATTACACTGTGATTGTGTTATTTGTCTGTTTGCTGGCTTGCCAGAATAAACCTTTGTGTATTCAACTACTGTGTCCTGTCTGGTGATGGTGATCCTGTGGTAAAAGTGTGAAAAGTTCTGGTCTCCCGTGACAATATGTTTAAGTGTATAGTTATATGTACCAACGATGTCTTGTCACCTTGATTGTTCTCAGTTAAGCAACGTGCCTGTCACGATGACACCAACTTTTATCAACACATTTATATTTCTGGGTACTTGATTGAACAGAACAAGTTGCAAAATAAATTGTGATTTATTTCCTTAATAGACAAACACACGACATCTGCAGAATACACTTAAAACAACACTCACTGGGATAAGAGAACGAAATAAATGGTCCTTGGAACGAAAGAAATTGTCCTTTGCTTGC
>WSYH01015585.1:0-14054 GCA_036426205.1 Ascaphus truei | reverse complement strand
ATGTCAACTGACTTCCTCTTATTCTTTCTTAGTCTGCTTTCTGTCTAAACTTTATAGCTCTCTTACTCTCCTTATCTGCCACCAGGGAACAGTTGACATGTGGGGAGAAAGAGAAGAAGCTGAAGAAGGAGAGAGAGGTGGTAACATCATAATGCACATAGCCTGGTGGCAGATAAGGAGAGTAGAGAGAGCTATAAAGTTTAGACAGAAAGCAGACTAGAAAGAATAAGAGAGGAAGTCAGTGACATGGGGGGAGAAAGGAAGAAGCTGAAGAAGGAGGAGAGTGGTGGTAACATCATATGACATAGCCTGGTGGCAGATAAGGAGAGTAAGAGAGCTATAAAGTTTAGACAGAAAGCAGACTAAGAAAGAATAAGAGGAAGTCAGTTGACATGTGGGGAGAAAGGAAGAAGCTGAAGAAGGAGAGAGAGGTGGTAACATCATAATGCACATAGCCTGGTGGCAGATAAGGAGAGTAAGAGAGCTATAAAGTTTAGACAGAACGCAGACTAAGAAAGAAAGAGAGGAAATCAGTTGACATGTGGGGAGAAAGGAAGAAGCTGAAGAAGGAGAGAGAGGTGGTAACATCATAATGCACATAGCCTGGTGGCAGATAAGGAGAGTAAGAGAGCTATAAAGTTTAGACAGAAAGCAGACTAAGAAAGAATAAGAGGAAGTCAGTTGACATGTGGGGAGAAAGGAAGAAGCTGAAGAAGGAGAGAGAGGTGGTAACATCATAATGCACATAGCCTGGTGGCAGATAAGGAGAGTAAGAGAGCTATAAAGTTTAGACAGAAAGCAGACTAAGAAAGAATAAGAGGAAGTCAGTTGACATATGAGGAGAAGTAAGAATGCAGAGGGAGAAGGAGAAAGAGGCGGAAAGGATTGGGAACATCATATGGTATTAAAGGGATAAGAGAGAAATAGATGAGGGAGAAAGAGGGAATGGGCGCATGGGGAGAGATGAGGGGTGTGTGAGAGTAGGAGGGGAAAATGGAGGCAGGGGAGAGAGAGAAGGTAGAAAGGCATGAGGAGAAAGCAAGAATGCTTGTAGAGAAGAGGTTGAAAGATTGGAGAAATCATAAGCTATTAAAGGAAAGTGATGGGAGGGAGGGATAAGGGAGACATGGGGGCAGGGAGAGATAATGGGGAGGGAGAGTAATTGAAGGAGGAGAATCGAAGAAGAGCTAAAGAGGAGAAAGTGAGTGGTAACATCATAATGCACAAAACTGGTGGCAGATAAGGAGAGTAAGATAGCTATAAAACTTAGACAGAAGCAGAACTAAGAAAGAAAAAGGGGTAGGAGTTGACATGTGAGGAGAAAGAAAGAATGTGAGGAGAGAAAGAGAAAGGCGGAAATAATTGGGGACATCATTTGGAATTAAGGTGAGAGGGAAATAGATGAGGGGGAGGAGAGAATAGGGGGGAGGGAGGAGAAGGGAAGTGATATGAGAAGGGATGAGGGACTATAGGAGGGTGAAAAAGGGAGTCAGAGGGGGAGAGAGAGAAGAGGAAATAGAGGTGTGATGAGAAAGCAAGCATGCTTGAGGAGAGAGAGGTGGAAAGAATTGAGAATCATTAGGTATTAAAGGAGAGTGAGGATGGGAGAGATACAGGAGGGAGAGAGATAAGGGGGGAAATGAGAGATGAGGAGAGAGAGAGGTGAGGGGGAATAATATAAAGATGGGACAGAGATGGCAAGGACCCAGAACTTTCATGGTCCTAGCAATGCCTCAGTGTGCCCCTGAGGTACAGTATCATTGTGTGTGCCCCTGAGGAAGTAAGCCATAGTTTACGAAATGCATAGAGTGATGCTGTTTTTACATCCTATATATGGTGTGTGGCTGGTGTGGCTGGTTGTTGCTGCCATTTTCATTGTCCTGGGTTGTCTGCCTGCTCTGCTCTCGGGAAGAGATAATGTCTGAGAGCGCTGTGTGGATGCAGAGAGAGGCAGTGTCCCGGTGAGTGGGTGGGAGAAGGACTAAGAGATGGTGCGTGTTACGTCATCACGTCAAGCACAGCAGAGGAGAATCAGGAAGAGTCTCTCTACTGAAAGCTGTGCTTTCCAACCACACGTGGTCGCCGACGGGACCGTTAGGGAGCCCTGCTACAAGTGGACGCCGACAGGACCATCAGCTTGAGCCCTGCGGAGGAAACCTAACCGGAAGGACCAAAAAGCAGAGGAATCCGGGTCAAGGGATGACCTACAACAGGTCTATTGTCTATAAAACATTTAAAGGATGAATCACATTGTGAGTGACACTCTGGTGTCCGTTTTATGTTTTATGTGTTAAATTTTAGGTATTTTGTGTATCTGTACTACAAATGTTATTCTTTTTTTTGTCTCTCTCCTTCAATACTGAGACAAATTCCTATTAACTGTATCATCACCATAACTGGTGACTACGTAAAGATACCAGTTCAGTGTGAGAGACTCTATAAATCCCCTTAAATGTTTGCATTTTGTACACCATTAAAAGGGTGAAACCATAATATTCACACTGAAGATGATTTTCTTCAAAACCGTATACCCATGTTCTTCTTCTCCTGTTGGGTGTATTTAAAGAATGTTGGTCTAATATTTGGTTTCTGTCTACCATCATTTCTGGTACAATTGGTGAGGTATTTAGCCAAGGATTATATTGATTAATCCACGGTGTTACTACTATACAGGCATAACCCGGTTTAAGGACACTCACTTTAAGTACACTCGCGAGTAAACAAATCGCTCAATAGGCAAACGGCAGCTCGCGCATGCGCCTGTCCGCGTCTTGAACATCAATACCGGCTCCCTCACGGTACCGAAGCTGTGTGCAAGCGGGGAGATTATAGAGCCTGTTACACATGCATTATTTACATCAGTTATGCACGTATATGATGATTGCAGTACGGTACATGCATCGATAAGTGGGAAAAAGGTAGTGCTTCACTTTAAGTACATTTTCGCTTTACATACATGCTCCGGTCCCATTGCGTACGTTAATGCGGGGTATGCCTGTACACTGTTTTCTTTTCTCTTGTTTTTATACATTGCACTGAACACCGATTGAGGAAGAACTGCACTGAGGAGGACAATCTTTTCTTTAGGACCAAAATAGGATCTGGACATCCTTGTCACCTCTGGCTGCAGGACTTACGAATTTAAGAAGTGATTATTGATCACCTTAAATTTACTCACGTATCAATATTTATGTATATGTTGATTTGATATCACTATTATTCTGTGTATTATATGCACGTTTGTAGCTATTTTAGGAGATAGCGCTGAGGTTGTGCTTTTTTCATGGTGTGGTGCCCTACCATTGGCCCCATGTGTACAATCTGAATGAACTATAAATAATTACTCTTCCTTTTGGGGCAGGGAGGAGGAATGCAGAAAAATGGTTCTATAGGAAGTAATCACATACACACACTAAAAAACTTTATTTTAATGAAAAGTAAAGACAAGGAAAAAAGAAAGGAAATACTTAAAATGCAGTGTTACATAGGACATTAGTGTGATAATATGAGGCTGTGAAGAGATAAAAATTATCAACCAATTACACAAGTCATTAATGGTACAATAAAGTGGCACTTTATTTCAAACAAGAATAACCAAAAGCATGCTTTTTAATATCAGGCATATATACCTGTTAAGGGTCTCAACTGTTCCTGCTGTTATTTTCTAATTGCGCAAGAGTGCACCAACAGTCGCCAAGAAAGAAGAGGTTTTGGACAGATAGGAACTAGTGAGCAAAACACATCAAGTGCCTGTGTTGCTCCAGCTCACTTATCAGCACTGCAAGTGGAGATAATAACACAATCAGAGCAAGAAAGGGCTCTAAAACTGCAGAGATACTTCCTGACATGAAGGGTATATGAGCGTGGACAGAAAAACTTTTCAAAAAGATGCTGTTGACAGCGTGTCCAATTTGACAAATGGCTGCCGGACAACCTGTGAGAAGAACATTGAAATGTGTACTAGCTGCACCTTTTTTTCAAGATAGCAGAGGTTACAAATCTTCCAATCCACCATAAAAGTTTTAGAGAATACTGTGATTCCCCTGTGACAGGCTAACAATTCCTGAAGTCAGCTGGAACATTCCAACAATATTGGCTCTCATTGAGATTCATGATGGAATACTTTGTTGCTCTTCTTTTTCCTTTGTTGTGGTGACAATAGTTAGTCATCACCAGGAACTTGTTAAAATATGACTTCTGTATAATATATGACATCAGTGTAGACACAACCACCATAATCAGAACGTTGCATCATTCCCAGAATAGACTGTTCTTTGTTAGTTCCTCTATTATTTTTTTTTATCAGTCTCTCTCTTTTTTTTACAGTACACCACCTCTATCATGCTGTGTACTGTAGAATGTCTTTGTTTCAGAGAATACATTTTTTAAGATGTTTTTTATTATAGTAGATCTGAAAAGTAATTACAGAACAATTTGTCAACCAAACACCTTTACCATATTTTAAAACATGTCTCTTACTACTTCTTTCTCTAGGTTAGGGTCCTCAAATTTTCTTGTTGTGGACCACTTACTAATAAATCTATTTCATATACACTGTAGCACTTTCTCCAAAAGGGACTCATAGGGGTCAATTCACTAAAACGTTGATAAGTTCAGTGCATTGCCGAATGAGTTTTCATTTTGTTACCGCACCATAAAAAAAGGTGGTCAAATCAAAATTCATCAGAAAAATTTACCATTTTTTTAAAGTTCGGTAAAATAAGATCGAACTACTTTTTCTTTTTTTTTTCCAGACTTACATTATCACACGACTTGTGTTTTCTTAAACTGCAGCAGAAGAGCTGCGCGGAGAAAGCTACATTTCCTTACACAACTCTTACAGGCGATGTTGCCAGTTTTAATGTAAATTAATAACATATTGTAGCAGTGGGTCTCCTGAGCTGAAAGCATTAATTTCAGCCTCGGGGACACCCTAAGTTACAGGCCCTGGTATGGATGCCACAATGAAAATGAATGGTTCAAGCTTAAAAATAAAAAAAACATAACACAAAATGCAATACATTACATTAATAAAAACAAACATTTGCCTAAACATGCTTGCTTGTCACTGTGTTATCTAGACCTAGAAAGAGGCATAGAAAGCAATTTTCAGTCTTGGCAACCAAAAAAAAATACACAATAAATAAAATCAGTGTTTCTTACCTCCCTTTAGATGAAAATACATCACATGTATATCCACCAATCCAATTGCTTGGTGTAGCATTGATTGCTGCCATTTGCTTTGCTGAAGTGACGTCATTTTAAAGGGAGGGAAGCATTACTAACTGATTGGCTGGTTCCCTTCTTTTTTATGATGTCACATCCTGAAAAAAATGGACCCTGTCAATGATACACCAACCAATTAGATTGGGGGGTGTACCTTTTGACACTCAGATGTGATGTCATAGGCCTTATATAAGGCATGTCACGCCTCGTTTGAGGCAAGAAGAGACGGGGCAAAATCTCCGGCCCTTTTGGATGTAGAGTAGAGGACAGAAGAAAATCAACATATGATAGTGGACTTCTTTGCATCGGCTGTTTGAGGAGCATTGCGTCGTGGGTCAAGAGATGTTGCCAGAGTAGGATTTGAAGGGTGAAGACAGCAAAGTTAAGAAACAGATTGTTGTATTTGATTTAATGGTGCATTTTGGCAAATGTTTGTTTTATTTAATTGAATGATTTTTTTGTGTATGTCCTTTTTTTTTAGCTTGCCCATTCATTGCCATTGTGGCAACCATGCCCATTTGGTCAGCGGGAAAGGCAGAGTACCAGGTACGGAGATCAATGGCAGTCCTCGGGCTACAACTTGCTTTGTTACAATCGCGGTTCTCTCCCCCACCCGAGTTTTATATGGAAAATGTGAGTTCATTATACTTGTGATGATTCTGTAATATATCCAGTTCGAATAGTATGCACTATTGTGGTTTCTTTTATTTCCATACCATACCTACCTGAGGGATATCCTGGCTTCTGCAGCTAAAGGCTCAAGTCAGAGAGAGAAGGATCTCTGACATGTGATATTATACGGTGATTTTTGTGAGTTCTATTCTTAAAGATTATCAAGAACATTAGAGGATTACAGTCTGCACTATATATGTTTTATTTCTTTCACATATATCACGGTTATCTCCTGCGCTCTTCTCACCTCCAAGCAAAGATACACAACTGCTCTGCCAGACCTGGTGAGCGTGTCCACGCGTGTGGCATTGAGATAGCAGGGAGAGAAATGTGGCAAGCTTGCGCAGTCCCTGGTTATTTCAGATTTCTCGCTGACCCGGCTTTTCTAGCGGCTTGGCTCTGATTGGTTGCTTGGGAATTTTCCCACGGTTTATTGGCTGTTGAGTTTTGTGAATGAAATTCAGAATACTATAAGAATCTATGTGCCAATGTGTGTGGGTGGGGGGGGGGGAGGGAACACTTAAACACCCATCCTGGGGCAACTACACATTCACCCACCCTTTACCAACACAAAGCCGTGTCTGCTATTTAACCCCTTCGTTACCTTATCGGTTAGCCGCTAAGGTATTGAAACTGGCTGACATTTTATTTTTACTCATAGGATTGAATCTGGGGGTCTCTGAAGCTGAAATAAATATGCGCGGTCAGCTAAAGAGCCCCCAAGAACCGCCAGATACTTTCAGAGGCCCCCGGAGACCACGTATCAATCCTATGCAGTATAAAAAAATAAAGAAACTCTTGTTATGCATATCACAAAATCTGATCTCACCACCCTTAGTTGGCAAGAAAAGAATGCAAAGTTTTATAGTATATATGCATATCGGATTTTAGTGAATAGCAGTTGCTGGCAGTTTGGGCATTTTTCAGTTACCACACTACTTGTTACAGCAAGAGGGGCTATGCTATTAGCCTCCATCAGCCACTTATCGAGGCCCTTTTCGGCAAAAATGGCTTACTGCTATTCAGTAAGCCTCGATAAGTGGCTTTCTCTCATTCATTTGAATAGCACTAAAAGGTATGCTAAAACTTTGAACACTTTTGGAGCTGGGTCTTAGGGGGCTATCTCAAGCTCAATGGGTTTGCGTTCTGATGTTCCAAAGAGCAGTCCGTTAAAAAGTGAGGCCGGGACGCAATTCACTAAGGCCTTGAGCCCATTTTTTACGTACCTGCTCAAAATAGCTCAAATAGCCACAGCATACGGGTTGCTTTTTTCCCCCTGCTAGCGTTCTTAACCTTCACGTACGCTAGCTGGATAGAAAAAAAAGCTGCATGTAACATTTGCAGGAGATTTCTGTATCTCCATGCAAGGCTTGTTACAGGGCGATCGTACACTAAATAATACATTTAATAATAGTGACCATGAGCAGGGTGGTCCCTGAGCTGAACCGCATTGGTTTCAGTCTGAGGACCCCCTACTTCAGGAGATACAGGCCCCGTTATGGTGTGCCGGTATCCCCCTGCACTTTAAAGCTCCCGCGTCACGTGACCGGGGTATTTACATTCTGCAGGGAATACCGGCACCCCATAAAGGGCCCTGTATCTCCTCAAGTAGGGGGTCCCCGAGCTGAAAACCATGCGGTTCAGCTCAGGAGACCCCTGACACATCTACACTACTGTCAAAACACACATTAAAAATAAACAATAATTCCCTACCGTAGCGGCTATCGCTATGGTAATGAAGCTGCTTAATGTACATTTTAATAATAGTGTGCGGGAGCAGGGGGTCCCCTGAGCGAACCGCATTATTTCTCCAAGAGACCCCTGCTTCCCGAGTTACAGGCTGGTATGGGCACGGAGGCCAATGTCGCCCGATCTTGATAGCGTCCAAGACGCGACATGGGCTCTTAAAGATGGCGGCGACACTGGCACCGATGCCCCAAATCGGGGCCGTAACTCGGGAGCAGGGGGTCCCTGAGGCAGAGAACAGGCGTTCAGCTAGGGAACCCTGCTCCCGCACACTATTATAAAAAATACATTAAAGCCGCTTCATTACCTTAGCGGCTATCCGCTAAGGCAATGAAGGGGTTAAGGTACAATAGCATATTTATTGGGGACAATTGTCCCCAATAAACTAGCAATATCAACACACATCCCACAGCCCCCTAACACATACAGTACAGTAATGGACAAAATAACTATTAAACAAATAGGATAATATTGCATTTGCCCATTTTAAATACATATAAATTACAATATAAATACCGATACATACATATTACACTTACCTTTTCCAGGCACGCACGATAAGGCCGTCTTCATTCTCATCTTCATCCTGCCCATGTCCCTCCGTTGCTGCAAAACATAAGTACAACAAGAATAAAAAAGCCCTAACCCCTTAATCACCTTAGCGCGTCATTAACCGCCCTACGTCATTAAGGGGTTAACCGACCCTCACCCACTAAACCCAGGCGGGGGATCTACAGTAATACCCTCCCACACTACCCATCGTGAGGCCTAACCACCTCACCCACTAACCACTAACCACAGGTGGGAGGCCTACCCACATACCTTGGGGCCAATACCCCTTCATCCACCCCCAGTACCAAAAGAAAAACAATACAGCCCCCACAATAAACATCATATATTTTCTATTACATAACCACCCCCAGTGCCCCCCAATAAATACATATTTATTATTTTACATACAGGGGTTAATACCCAGGCCCAGGGAGTCCCGGTGGGCCTGATGGTCACCTCACAGACTACAGTAGCCCAGAACCATGTTCAAACAGGGTTTGGAGGCGGTGTTGGTGGTCCGCTAGGTGCCATGGTCCACCAGGTGGTCTCCGGTCACGTGGCCACAATGGCATCTAACGGTAGGCCCGCGGATGTCTGGGGGCCCCGGTCCGACCCCAGGTGTCTGAGGGGCCTCAGGTGGTTCCCACAGGAGTCTGGGGACCCACGGGTGGTCCCTATGGGTCCGCGGTGCCCCCACAGATGTGGGCCCACCGGTTCTTCCCCGTGGTGTCCCCCATGGACCCAGCAGCCTGGCTACACGTGAAAGCCCGAGGAGACCGCAGGTGGTCTCCCGAGGTCTCCGCAGACCAAAATGTACCACCCTGTATGTAAAAAAAATAAACCGACCTATACATGAATACATCCATTCCCCCCTCACTCCCCCCCCCAACACATACAGTACAATAATGTGCAAAATAACCTATATCCAGAGATGGATAATAGATTATTTGGCCATTATGAAAACCCATAAAACATCATAAATCAAAATGAATTCTTAATCTTAAAATCACCACATGCATGTTACATAAATCCACCAGCAACTTGTAAAATAAACCAACAAACCAGCAGCTACAAAATGTATATGAAATGTCACACAATTGCATTGAGTGTGGAACATGATGCAATTAATCTGTGCATCATGTAACATATGCAAATATATTCAATCAAAGATACACATGAATCAATGTCCCCTAACCACCAAGCACATGAAAAAATAAATGAAGAAACTAACAAATAAATGACATTTACCATCATATTCAAGGAATCCATTCTCCTTACTAAACCAATTACAATACAATACAACAATTATTACCAATCACCTATTCAATCCCAAAGCACAAACCATTGTCCGAAAGAATTCTAACTAGAATGTGAACCACCAATCATTCTAATCCTAACTACCAGAAATGAAGCCATTAAAAAATAACTGTAACTAAATAACAAATGAACATTTACACACAACTGTATAACATACATGCTGCTAAATACATTCACCATTTTTGACAACATGAAAAACACTAAAACATTAGCAAAACCATCAATGATTATCCCTCGTATTCTATCATATAAGATAAGATATAACATAACTACAGGGGGCAATAATAGGCAATAAAAACAACATTTCACATTCCAAAACAATCACATGAATACATCATTCAGGTCGTATGTATGTATCCCCCAAATGGTACATAGATCCATTCAAAAGGCATATAATTGGGACTGAAAAAAATGAAACACATGATAAAAAAATCACAAAAAACCTGTAAAAGTATAAAATAAAAACTGTTCTTTGTGTTTACTTACATTAATGCCCACTCACCGAAATCCAGGTGACCCAGAGGAAGCAAGGATAATTCCACAGGTACTATAAGATAACGTCATAAAACCCTTTAATCCCAAAGGTGTCTACTTTCTTATATTGTAATCCTTTCCGTTCAGTCTTGGCAGGTCCCTCTTTTTCTTCTTTTGAGCGTCTTCCCCTTCTCCATCTTCTTCCCATCTTCTTCCCATCTTCTTCTGCCATGCCCTGTTCTTTTTCTTAGAAGGGGGTTGGTCTTTCTTCCTCCCGCGTCGGGCTTAAAATGAGGCGCACATAGGCCTTTTTTATAGGCCTATGATGTCACATTATTGGTCAAATTTTCCCAGTGCCGGTCCCTGATTGGGCCGCTGAACACATCAGATGTGCTATCATAGACTTATAAAGGCAATGCGCACAGCCAACCATCAAGAATTGGATGACTTGTTTTCAATTTCTCTATAATGACGTCATCAAAACAAAGATGGCCGCGGTCCGACACATGGTACGGTAGCCAATCAGAGCGTGGAGAACTCCATCCCACACCTGATGGCTCAAGTAGACCATGTGACACGAGGTTTTGCGTTCAGCCATTTTTATTCTTGTGCACAGCTATGTTTTGCACGCAGCCCCCACCCCTGAGGGACCATTGGCAGAGAAGATGAGGATGAAGCCGCCTTCCACGTGGATGCCCTGTTCAAAGTTAAGTGATATATTATGTACTGTATTATGAAGTATTAGTATTTAAAAAAATGGTGCAAATGCTTATTATCCATATGTGGTTGATAATATAATTTTGCCCATTAACTGTACGTGTTGTGTTAGGGGGGGTATATTAGTTAAAAATTTTTTATATCCTAATTGGGAGGCGCAAACATTGGTTACCGCAAGGCCCGCGGGGTACCCCGGGACGGCACGCGGCGTTCCCAGCATCCTGCGGGGGACCCACGCTTGGTGAGCAGGGGACCCCCCGGACCCTCTCGCCGTCTGCAGCGGGGGACCACCGGAGACCCCGTCCTCCATTGGAGCTTCCTTTTTTTTCTTTCCCTTTTGTTATCCTTTTTATGAATAAAAAATGTAAAGCCAATAAAGTCCAGCTTTTGTAGCGACTACCTTGAGCTGACGTGTTCTGTTGAACGCAACTTTCGCGTATGCTAAGGTTGCGTTGCTTCGTGCATCCGCTTAAGGGCAGAATTTAACGCAAACAGGGTAAACGAACGAGAAAGTTGGACTGAAAAAAGTCAGGTCAGGTTAGAGCGGAAGTGCCTGTTGCTTGGCTTAGGTATCGTGTTCAGCGCAACATCATGTTCTAGAGCAATTTTGCACTCAAAAAACGACTACCGGAGCTTAGTACATGGACCCCCTAATCCCGTCAAGATCGTTCTTCCAGTTTTAGCAATGGAGGAGATAGGCAACTGCTACAGTAGGTAACCAAATTGATGTTTGAAACGGAAGATGATGTTTAACCTCCAGGGATGCTTAGCATCCTCGCCTTCATTCTTTTTGCCTAATGCTGTCAAGTCCAGAGAAAACCCACGCTTCCCAGAGAGTGAGGGCTATCACCCTTCATGTAGATTTTCATATTTGGATTTTTTTTTTTAGGCAATATTGCAAGGTTATCTTAAACTTGCCTATTAGCAAGTCGTTTTTTTTACTTTATACTTTGATAATGTCAAGGTTCTTAATTTGTTAAACTTACCAGATAGAGATCGGCGAATACCCAAATCGGTGCCGGATTTTCTCACATTTCACCCAAAAATCCGATTTGACTTATAAAATGGATTTGAGCGGTTTTTTTAATTCACGCATATCAACAAAAAAATGCCATTTTGATGCATTCGTGACGGATTTGTAGAAACCAATCTTTCAGAAGTATTAAGATTTTAAAGGATTCTAAGAATTCACCAAAAAATTTATGAATCGCGTATTGGATTCTAACAAATCTGTCAAGGGATTGAACACTACACAGAGTTTGTATTGGCAATAAACATTAAAATAACAAAAAATATCCCAACCCCGAATCGCCCCCCTTTTTTGAGATTGATCTGCTGACGATCCGTGGACCCAAGGAACCGTGCTTCGCAGCAGATCCAATTCGCCCAAAATAAATTTGCTCACTCTACTTATCAGCACAAATTCACACTACATAGTCATGAACACTCGTTCCACCTTCATTGGCACTGTGAGGCAGTACGATAAGGATTTGAGGTAGGAAAAATATATAATATTATATTTTTTTTTTTTTACAGTTCAAGAACACAAATTAATCAATACTTGACATTATTCTAGGGGTTCTGAAAAGTTTTTTTAGTGATTTCTAACTGTTTTAATGCAAATGATTATAAAACATCTAAAGCATTTTCATTAAAATCAAAATTCACAATGATGTTCCTTTACACACACAGATATAACGTCCAGTAACACCAGTCATTTATCTAAGGCAAATACATATGATTTACTTTGTTACGTTCCAGCGTGTGAACACAATACCAGTTAACTTTATATAGTCCTGTATCCAATCTGTAGGATTGTAATGATGCTTAAATTCTATAGATCAGCCCCAATTAAAATAAAATGTGACAACCAAGAATTAAATAAAGGAAAAATAAATAATATTATCGGGAAAATCTGTGGTAGCAGATTTCTATAAACACATACACATAATCCTGCCAAGCCACAAAAAACAAAACCCACTGAATTAGATATATATATATAAAATATATAATTTGTTCAATAGGAGTGCACTGGCTTAGTGAACCTTAATAATACTATATAATAAAGACAAAAAAATCCCCAAGTGCAAATCCACACAACAAATTATTAATTTTAACTACTATATCTGTTATTCTTCTCATAAGTAAGGCGTCATTAAGTCCCAATCCTTTGGTCAAAAAGCATTTAAGACTGCACATTGGTATTGTCGTTTCAAGCTTAACCCTTACTGCAGGTCATACGTGGCTGCATCCGGTTGTTCCTCATAATGTCTGTTGTGAAGTTGAGAGAACTTGCAAGCTCAAATAGAAACTCCATGTATGGTACAAAGAAAATTCTTACATTTGGTACTTAATATGTACTACTTTATCTGCAAATAATCTAGTTTCTTTAGGAATATAAAAACACTAATAGAACATTTGGTTCTTCTAAAAATTGTAATCTTTACTATATGTTTCAGTATTGTGTGTTATTTGTATTTAGGTCCTTGATTTATCCAATACTGCATGACGTTTAACAGTCCACAAATTACACAAAAGTATGTATCTTTTTCGTAAATAGATTGCACATAAAATAGAATACAAATGCAGAACTCCACCTGAATGAAGATATACTGTATGTCCCTACAGTTGCATGGTGTCCTGGAGAAACACTTAGCCGCCCAGGAGGGGACATGAAAGGAATGAGTGCAAATGAACAAACATCATTCTGAGCAACAGTGTGAACAACAAAAGCATATTGTTAATTGCAAGTGAGTTGAAACCAAACTTACTAATATTAATAACATTAAACATCACTATTGCTTTAAAATAAAAAAATAAAATAGAACAATAGATATAAAATTGGTTGTGCGTTATTTATGCCAACCGTTGTGTGTGATGCACTCAATTTTCTTAATATATTCTCACAATCCTGGGGAGCATTACATACATGGAAAGGAAGACAAAAGAATTAACAAAACAATATAACAGTGCAGATGTAATTTCCTAATTGCTGACTACATTTTGGTCTTTTTTATCTTGGCTCTATGTCCAGCCTGACATACAAAGATGTAAGTTGTAATCAAGCAGAACAAAAGCTGTGGCAGTCTGTGTGCTGTATACCAAGTATGAGCTGGATCATCCCACCCAGAGAGTTCCAGGAGAGACGAACCTCAGCAGTAAGAGACAAAAGGAGCTCTATAGCCAGACCAATAAAGTATAAAAAAGTTTATGTTGAAGATATAAAAAAACGCACTTACAAAAATGCAGTATAAAAAGGGCACAATCACACTAACAAGTGTAGAGGAGAAGCAACAGAGCCTACTCACTTATCGTGACTGATCCGTGGAACGATCAGCGGAGGCGGGGGG
>WSYH01015583.1:0-14059 GCA_036426205.1 Ascaphus truei | reverse complement strand
TACACTGGCGACACACTTGTCAGCCCTCACAGCACGACGCTGTGACCCTGACAAGTGCACACACAACCTAGGCCAGGGTCCCTAACTTGGGCCGTCCCCTTAATCCACTTACCCACTACACCTGGTTGTGGGTTTTGGGCCTAAATCGTTGGACCTGGGAAACGGCTTAACCACATTGAGACGAGTCTTTCACTTTGCTCCCTACACACCTTCCTTCCCCCCCTATCTTGCATCCCTCCTCCACTGAACTGCGTACTACAAAGCCCACTCATGAAATGTATCTTTTTCCCTTCCGTGGATCCTTTGCCCTTCCATATTGGCCACTAATCAGTGCACCTGTGTCGTCAGGTCCTGCTGTTCTTCCGCAGGCCCCAACCATGGGAGTTTGTCAGTCTCCTGGGGAGCCTGGTATCTGAGGCATTGGGCCCGCGTGCGCTATTCTCCTGCGCATGCGAACACCTAATGGCGCCGCCGCACCTTTCCCTGCCTGTTCCCGCACCACCAGCTCGCAGCGTCTTCTCCCTGCTCCTGTGAGCTTCTGCGCATTGCGCGATCACTGCGCATGCGCAAATATTTGCAATGTCGGCCCCCGCTAGCCGGTGCGCCCGCCAGGACTCGCCACGCTCTGCACTGGTCCCCGCACGCCATGCCGTGTTGTTTTGCCGGCGGTCCGTCGCTGGCCCTACCGGCGGCTTACCCGCGACCCCGTCGGTACCCCTCGGGAGAAGGTCTCCGTGAGCATGGAGGGCACCGGGGCTACACTTATATTGCAAAATATTGTACAAAGCATTTGACTTAATCAGGGGCTGGTGTG
The DNA here is from genome assembly GCA_036426205.1 of Ascaphus truei. Lineage (NCBI taxonomy): Eukaryota > Metazoa > Chordata > Amphibia > Anura > Ascaphidae > Ascaphus > Ascaphus truei. The sequence goes on along the minus strand of WSYH01015583.1, from coordinate 13,245 downwards.
TGGCTAACACATAACTATGGAAGTTTGTAGCGCACTACTCATTTTGCAGAGGCTGGAGCTGTTATAATTGGCAGTTTTTAGACAATAAAAAAGTAGTGAGACGTCCGCGCGTATCTGGTGTCCTCAAGCTCCCTGGGCCTCTTCTTCTCCGCTGCTGCTAAAACTCTCGCGTGATCAACCGGGGCACAGCAAACATAGAACAAAGACAGGAGCGCAGAGAAGGCAGGACGTCAAATAAATAGTTCACATTTATTATACATATAGCAATTAAAACTTACTGTGAAGTTCAGCCACTTGATAAATCCAATTCCCCTCACACTGCCAACCTCAACACCACGAGATCCGCAGAGTCCCCCTGCTGCTCCAACTATCCCTGAACACACCAACGATGTCAAACCGGTAAGTGAACAAGAAGCTGCTGCCAGAGACGTTCCTCTCATTAGATCTTGCATGCCTAGCTATAGCAGGGCTCAACCGTTGTTTGTCTGAGTGGAAGTTCAATTTGCCAAACTTATCCATAAACACACACTGTGTGTAGGCCCTCATACGCTTTTTGCACTATTTGCTTTTTTAAAGTAAATGTGGGTTTAAAAAGAAAAAGTTTTTTTTAATGTGTTTTTTGTGAGTGTTTTTTATGATGTTGTACAGATAAATGTTATTATGTGTTGCCAGTTATGTCTGAGTGTCTTCCTAGTGTATGTGTGTTTGTTATATTCCCCTGGTAGCAAAAGAGAGCAATTTATCATAATTGATGCATACTAATCAGAGCACCCTGGGTTAATTTGTGTAGACCCTAATTTAGGAGCCACTCCCCAGGTGCTTAGATACCTCCTGAAGAAGCGCAAAATTAGCGCGAAACGCGTAGAGGCTACCAAACAGCAAGTTTTTAATTTGCTATATGCATAATAAATGTGAACTATTTCTTTGACGGCGCGCCTACCTTCTCTGCGCTCCTTGTCTTGTTCTCAGATTTAGCAAACAACAATATGCTGCTTGCTTTTTACCACAAGAAAATTTTTTTTTTTCCACTGATTTTCAAATATAATTGAAACCTCTGGAAGAGGCATGAGATGTGATCTGCACGAAAAAAAAAAACAAGTAAAGTACATCTATAAATGAAATAAAATATCTTGTTTGTCCAGCTATGTGAATGCGGACTTACAAAGTTCAGTCAGGCCGCTACTATCCTTTACTTTTTCACATTTATTTTATCTTCATTTTAAAGACAGCACTGTTTCAAACTGGGGTATCCACTGGTGGAAAGCCAAGGTAAAGATAGCACCAGTCACCACGTCTGCTCCAGGAGATGAGACAAGTTTTAGACCCTCTCCAACAAAACTTTCTTTGCATGGACCAATCAGTAAATGCACATCAGTGGAAGGCGTCAGTATTACAGAAACCTACAGTTTTCATTAATATCACTTTCAATGATGGTCTGCTGTTATTCATTAGCTCACCAGAGAGGAAGTATTTTTTCTTCATCCCAGAAGGCCTTAAGAATTAAAAGGATGTGCCTAGTTTCAAATTTCTAAAAGGTACAGAGTTTGCTGTTGTCCATTATCTTTCCTATATTTTCAATTTAATAGTCAATTTATCCACAATTAACATTGATTTGGGCCTCAATAAATAAATAAATATAGTATTAAAATGTAAAGGCACAAGCACCTATCAAATGACAAATAAAAAAATCATGTACACTCATATGGTATGTCCCCCTTACTTACAAAGCATATATTTTGAAAAAGTTAAAGAAAGTTTAGGAATTTCCATCATTTGTGAAATACTGTACACAGTTCATGATCTCTAAATGCTATTAGTATTATACCTATTATCCTAGTTTTAGGTTTATAAACATAGCAGAGTCATCGTTAGAAAATCCTATGAAGGAAGATGGGGTATAAGTGATGAATAAGGGATATAACTCAGACGGTCAGATTATAACTCCTTTGTTTTCCATAATTTTTTCCGGGACACCATAATTTCTCGCTAACACAATAATTCAAATAAATATGATATTTACAGAAGGATGCTATATATTTATGATGACAACAAACCAGATATTAATTGTCCCATGCTAAAAAGTGGCTCGATGCAATAGATAAAACGACATTTTGGTGATATTGAAAGATTTGGGTGACTGTTTCTTTAAGAAACTTTCATGCAAAGGCTTTTGTTTGGTTCTGTCTGTGGATGGTACTTTGTTTTTGACTACGGGCACTGGTCTTGGGCAGATGATGTCATGTACGCTTCTCTTGCTAGACAACCCACTTTATTAACCTACAAGTTCTTTACACAGACGATACTATTCCAAATTAGAAGATGCCAATTCGGTCCTTTCAGATATATAGGGGTCTAGATTACACTCTATCCAATCACAGTTACTAAATGTAGCCACTCCCCTTGATTTGGGAGACTAATATTGTTTGAATTTCTTTGTCTCTTTAATTGTGAGCATATCCCTGAGTGTGGTCGTCCATCTTACTAATTAGTAACAACTAGCTGAAGAATTACTACTCTTTTGTTTGTGTTGCAACTATTCCTAACTTATTCTTTAAACATATCACCTTTTAAATGGCCATTTTATGTCATCTAGATCAAATCTGAAAACGTTTTTTATAATATGCACTACTCTTTCACTATATACAGTAGTAGGGTGACCAGATGTCCCGGTTTAGGCCGGACGTCCCCTTTTTTTAATCTCTGTCCCGTTCTGCCTGACATTCTGTAAATGTCCTGTTTTTTTGTGGCTGTTCCCGCTTTTGACCATCAGAGCAGGGGGGGGGGGGGGCACAAGAGAGCAGAACAATGCAGAGGGAGAAGCCGGGGCTGCGGTTGTACTGGGAGCCCCAAAGTGAGACCGGGTGGTGGGGTAGTGGTCCTTGAGTGTCAGTAAACTTCCGTGTCTGCTCAAGGCTCACGATGGCTCCCAGACACCTCAGGTAGGGTCCAGAATGGGGACACTCACTCAAACAATGGGGGGGAAGACGACACACAGCATTTGGGAGAAAACACAAAAGCAGAGCACAGGCACAGCATGGGGAGACAGACAATATGGGGAGAGACACACAGTATGGGGAGAGACACAGTGTGGGAGAGACACCAATGTGGGTCGGAACAGGGGATAGAGAGCACAAAGGCACACGCATGGGGAGAGAGACCAGTGTGGGGAGAGATACACAGTGTGGGGAGAGACACACATCTGTGGATAGAGACAGCCCAGTGTGGGCAGAGACAGAGTACAGCACTGGGAAGAGATACAGCCTGCACACATGAGAGAGAGCATCAGAGGCACAACATGGGAGAGGAGGGAGAAGAGAGACAGAGGCACAGCATGGGATTTGAGAGGGAGAGAGAGACAGAGGCACAGACCATGGGGAGAAGAGGGAGAAGAGACTCATAGGACACCTGGCATGAGGGAAAGACATAAAACAGAGGCACGGCATGGGGAGAGATAGCACAGAGACCCGACATGGGAGAGATACACAGATGCACAGCATTGGGGAGAGAGACACAGATGCACAGCATGGGGAGAGTGACACACAGAGGCACGACATTGGAGAGCAAGAGTATAGCATGGGAACAAACAGAGGCCCCATGCTATGGGAGAGAGAAGATCTACAGGAGTGGCAGAGCAGCACATGGGGGTAGAGTAGACCTCAGTACATGGCATATGGGGCGAGAGGACACAGAGACACGACATTAGATAAAGACACATTTGACACTGGCTATGGGGCGAGGTACACACGAGACACAGCATTGGGAGAGATCACAGAGACTTAGCGTGCATGGGGAGAGAGACCGTAGAGGCACAGCATGAGAGAGTAGCACAGCTGGGGAGAGAGTACAACGGCATGGGGATGAGAGACAACCGAGACACGGCTTTGGGAGAGAGACACAGAGGCTACAGCGCATGAAGAGAGGCAACAAGATCATGGGGAGAGAGACACCGGCATTGGGGGAATATAACAAAGAAACAAAACGCGAGTAGCACGACAACTGGGAGAGGACAACATGATGGCAGCAGCATGGGGAGAGAGACACAGAGGCACATGCAGGGTGATGAGATACACAGATGGGCTCGCGCATCAGTGGTTGAGATAGACACAGATCGTACGATGGCATGGTGGGCGAGGACCGAGACACCGACATGAGGGGAAAGACACAGAGACTGCTGAGAGAACAAGGAGCAAACTAGCTAATTGGGAAATAGGACTTCAGATACACGCATGTGGGAGAGATACAGCAGAACAACGGCATGGGGAGAGTAGACACAGAGAGCACAGGATGGAGAGTATGACGACAGAGACAGAATTGCATTGTGAGAGATGACACAGAGACAACATCGAAGTCCAGACGGCATGGTGAGCACGAGACACGCAGGAAAGAACACAGAGAGGTATAGCTGCAGGCATTGGAGGTAGAAGGCAGGGTCAGAGAGCACACGGACTACTGTGGAGAGATAGCAGCAGAGACACTGCATTGGGTAGAGAGTCACTATCGCGATGGGAGAGACGCATCAGGCAGGGAGAAGACGAGACGGCATGGGGAAGAGACTACATCGCATGGTAGAGAGACCAGAGGAGCACTGGCATGGGAGAGAACAACGGCGCAGGGAGACAATGCATAGGACAGCGAAGCACGCATGGGAGAAAGCACGGCTCATGGGGTAGATACACGGCATGGGGAGAGAGATCACACGGCATGGAGATAGAGACACAGCGAGACATTGAGGCATGGGGAGAAGAGACATCCTGGGAAAGAGCACGGCATGGGGAGAAGAGACACAGACACTGATGGGAGAGGACACGGCATGGGGAGAGAGACACGGAGCAAGGCATGGGAGATAACAAGAGCGACATTGGAGGGCTCTGACAAGCCTCGAGGAGATACGGCATGGGTAGAAGACAAGGTCATACGAGACAACGATACGGATTGGAGAGAGAGAGACAACCTAGGATGAGCCCGAGACCGATGGGGATTAGAGAGAACCACCGTAGACTCACAGCATTGGGAGAGGAAGCACAGATACAACTGGCATTGGGGAGAGGGACACGGCAGGGGCAGGAGAGACAGAGACACGGCATGGGTAGAAGACACGACGCGATGGGATAGAGCACGCGAGACCGTGCATGGGAGAGAGTCACGAGACACTGCATGGGGAGGAGAGACGAGAAGGCACGATAGCATGGGGAGAGGATACATAACTCGAGACACAGCATTGGGTAGTAGAGGCACAGAGACAACGCTATGGGGTAGAGAGACACGCATGGGGTTAGAGAGACTACAGACACTGCTATGGGGAGAAGACACAGAGACATCAAGCATGGGGAGAGAGGCACAGAGACTAAGCTGCATGGGGAAGAGAGACAGGCGGCATGTGGGAGAGCAGACACGGCGATGGGGAGTAGAGTACGCTACAGGCAGTGGTGTGGAGAAAGACACAGAGACTACTGCATGGGGAGAGAGACATTCGGCATGGGGAGTAAAGACCAGAGACACTCATGGGAGAGAGAACACGGCAATGGGAGAGAGAGCACGGCAGGGGTAAGAGACACGTCATGGGTAGAGAGACACCGGACACGGCATGTGGACATATAGTACAACGAGACACGGGCATGGGAGGATGACACTCGAGACAACCCGAGTTCACTGGGAGAGTAACATCCGAGATCACGGGCATGGGTAGAGAGACACAGATACACTGCATTGAGAGAGGCAATCAGAGTACACTGCAGGGTGAGAGAGTACACGCATTGGAGAGAGACACGGCATTGTGAGAGTAATGACACTGGCATGTGGAGAGAGACACGGCAATGGGGTAGTAGATACATCGGAAGCAGCGGCATGGGAGAGAGCCATACACCCGAGACAACGCATCGGGGATAGAGGACTAATCGGACAACAGCATTCTGGGAGATAGGCACAGAGACACGGTACATTTGTAGATGAGACAAAACGGCATGGGGAGTAGAGACAACGGTCATTGGTAGAGATACAACAGGCATGGGGAGAGAGACACACGAGACACAAACGAGGCATTGGAGAGAGACACAAGACCCGCATGGGGAGAGAGACAACCGAGACACGCCTGGGATCATACAGCAAGAGACAACGTCATGGGGAGAGAGACACACGCAATGGAGAGAGTGCATCAGTCTATGTGAAGAATGAGACACAGAGTTGGGGGTGGTAGAGGCACAGAGAATGGTGGGGGAGAGAAGAGTACATCATAAGAATGGGGGATGAGAGCGACACAAGAATGGGGGGATAGAAGACACAACAAGAATAGGGGGAGAGAGTCAACAATGGGGAGAGAGAGAACAGGAGAATGGGGAGATCACAGAGAATGGGGGGTCGAGCCAGAGGGGAGAAGAGACAGAGAATGGGAGAGAGAGAGAATGGAGGGGAGAGAGACTAAAATGGGAGGTTAGAGACTACAGAATGGGCGGAGGGGATAGAGAGAGCAAAGATGTGGGAGAGATGAGAAACAACACAGAGATGGGTGGTTGGAGGGAGCGAGAGATAAGAATGGGGGGGAGAGAGATAGAATGGGAGGGGGAAAGCCAAAGTCGCTATGGGGATAGAGAAGAATGGGGAGAGAGAGAGTCATTTGGGGGGATTAAGAATCAAAACACATTGCGCCTCTCTGTGATGCGCAGCGCGCCATCCTCTCGCGCCCCTGGGTGATCTATTCCTTGGGTCGCGACTCCCGACTCGGGTGGAGCGTCCGCACGCTACCTAGTGGTCTCTCGTCATTCCTTTGGTCTCTCTCCTGCGGCTCGCGCTCCATTGGCGTCGCGGTTCTCTCCTTGTGGTCGCGCCTCCGGGGTCGCGCGCCATTCTGCTCGCGCTGGCGGTGCGCCTGTCGCGCTCTCTGGGCGTTCCGCAGCGTGCCTCCTTGGCTGGCTCGCTTGGGCCGGTCGCGCGCCTGGGGCGCTCCTGGGCGGGGGCGCGTCTCGCGACGTGTGGGTGGGAGTCGCGTCGCCTGGGGGCGCGCGCCGCGCCCTTGGAGGAGGCGCCGGTCGCGCGCCTGTGCGCAGCGCCTGTTGGGCGTCGCGCTCGCCTGGGGGTCGCCTGCGCGCGCCTGGGGTAGAGGGAGTAAAGTCCGGGAATGGGGGGAGAGACAGGGAATGGGAGGGAGAGAGACAGGGAATGGGGGGGGGAAGAATGGGAATGGTTGAATGAAAAATGTAAGGGTTGGGGGGGGAGGAACTTAGACATGGAGGATATTGGGAGGCGTGAGAATGTGTGTGTTTGAGAGAAGGGTGTGACAGATCGGGCTAGAGAACTATAAGAGGATAAGGAGCGCATGTTGGTGATATCATTTGTTTTTATAAAAAATATTTTTAATGTGTCCCGGTTTTACTTTTGTAAATCTGGTCGACCCGCTATACAGTACGATACGCTGGCTTGTATTTTCAGGTTCTGCTTTCATAGGAAATAATTTTGCAAACTAATGCTTGAATTAGTTTTATTATATGTTTATAAGGCTAGTCATTTTATATTCATGTTCAGAGTTCTGAAATACTTATGGAGTGCTTTTGATTACCTATTAAAACTGTCACTTATAGAGACTTCCCCTTTATTAAGATAACATCAGGTCCTTAAAATGCATTTGGTGTGATTATGTTTGGGCTAGATCTTGGTTTTTTTTTAAATCCGAAATAAGGGTGCAATTAAAGTTCGACAACGCAATTCTACAAATGATATTTATAATTTATTCTGCTTGAATGCAAGTTCCATTAGTTGGCAGTCTAGACAGACTTTACCATTCAGACTTACTCCCTAATGGCAACCCAAATCCTGCCCCTAGATGATTCTTATAATAAAATCATGGGCAACGACAAAGAATGGTGCTGCAGTACTCTAAATTAATGAATTGTGGCTAATACGTTCATGTCAGCGTAGAGTCACTCAATGCCAACACCTGTGCTATCGTTGGTAGAATGTATAAAGTCCTGGCGATGTTACTGCAATGTGTGCACATTTTTTTAAAGTACATTTTTTTGTTCTCTCTTAATAAGAATTTATCGGAGCTAAAAATAACTTATATATTCACTCCAATTGACTTTAGCGTATGTATGTCAAGATGCATAGAAAAGAAACGAAAGATAATCTATATGTCAACTGATGTTTTGTAGTCAAGGACGCTCACAGGTCTTATCCTTTTCCCCTTAGCTAAATGAAAAACCATAATGTCCGACTGTTTCTGATTATAGGAAAATACAGTATTTACTAATTCTATAAACAAACGTAGTTTATATTCTACATACTTTACAAGACATGGCTGACACTCTAACTTACTTAATAAGTAATTATATCACTACCCATATCACAATATGCTATAATTGGGGCCTAAAGGGCAGAGTTTCTAAGTTCTACAGTTTCACATCTACAGTAGCAGGTATGTATCTTCAGAGTTATATACTGTACATTGTTGGTTTTCATAGCATTGGGCTTGTGAAACGTCTTTTTAACTAAGAGATGGCACGTCAGAAACGTGAAGAAATTGTCCAACGGATGACAATTGATTGGGCATATTTTTACAAAAATTTTACTACATAACATTTCGCATAGGTCAAAACCTAGATAATCTTATTGATTTGAAGTCATTGTACTTTTTTTGATAAGGAAGAGACCTTAATCAGGCAGCTGTCTGGTATTTGTGCTTTATAGAATTGGGGAAGCAACGTGCAGTAATATGACTGAGTGGCATCATATGGTTCTTAGTTAGTTAGGCAAAAAAAAAAACACAATTCCCAACCGTAGCAGTGTCTACCGACACTTTAGTACAGTATACAACAGACATATAGCGACTCTTAGAATGAGTCGATTCAGGAATATCAATACATGCGGTATAACAATTGGGCGGCCAAAATGTTTACTTCTACAAATTTGATTGCAATCTATGATGAGACTTGGTTGGCAGCAGAATCACGGCGAAAATCAATTATTACAAGGTTTTTTTTTTGGGCTTTTGTAATGCTGTATGGATTTATTTTCCTTTGCGTTAGGGCTTTTGAAGGTTCACAGATGCGCTATATCCTTTCAAGAGACTAGCTAAGAAAAGAAAAAAACTCACCATGTGTGCTCCTTAACACGAAAATGGCTGTTGAATTTGGCTTGTGGGTCCGTTTAGATACGATGAGGCAAGATGCTCTTTCCAGAGAAGGGGTTCAATCTGCTCGCAGGGGAGGGAGGGCAGCTTCACAGGGCATATGGCATCAGGTCTTCAGTCAAAATGTATAGAACTGCGAAATCTAAATGATTTTAAGAGATTCGGCTCTTACGCTCTTATCGCATGGCTTGTTCACGCGTATCTTATATACAATGTATTAAGGTAATACTTCTGAAAAGTGTCTCTAACGGAAGTGAAACATTGAGGCTTTATTACTCTTGTAGCTGTGACAATTCTATCCAAGCTGTGAAACTCACTATAGATTCGCACGAATAGGGACTATTTCACACTACTTAAAGCTTATTAATACCGCGCGCTTAGGGAACTCTATGAAAACATACGTGGTATATCTCGGGGTTCCGTTGTACAACATCATAACAAACCACTTAAAAAAAAAACACTTAAAAAAAACACTTTTTTTCTTTTAAACCCCACATTTACTTTAAAAAAGCAAAATAGTGCAAAACGCGTATAGGGCTACCACACAGTGTGTGTTTATGGGATAAGTTTGGAAATTGAACCTCCACTCAGACAAACAACGGTGAGCCCTGCTATAGCTAGGCATGCAGCTCTAATGAGAGGAACAGCTCTTCCTGGCAGTCAGCTTCTTGTTCACTTCCGGTTTGACAATCGTGTGGTTGTTCAGGGATAGTTGGAGCAGGGGGGACTCTGCGGATCTCGTGGTGTTGATGTCGGCAGTGTGAGGGGAATTGGATTTATCAAGTGGCTGAACTTCACAGTAAGTTTTTAATTTGCTATATGTATAATAAATGTGAACTATTTATTTGACGTCCTGCCTTCTCTGCGCTCCTGTCTTTGTTCTATGTTTGCTGTGCCCCGGTTGATCACCGGAGAGTTTTGCAGCAGCGGGAAGAAGAGGCCCAGGGAGCTGAGGACACCAGATACGCGCGGTCTCACTACTTTCTTTATTGTCTAAAAACTGCCATATAACAGCTCCAGCCTCTGCAAAATGAGTAGTCTGCTACAAACTTCCCATAGTTATGTGTTAGCCACACACCAGCCCCTGATTAATTCAGGATGCTTTGTACAATATTTTGCAATATAAGTGTAGCCCCGGTGCCCTCCATGCTCCGGAGACCTTCCTCCCGAGGGGCCGAGCGGTCGCGGGTGCCGCCGGAGGCAGCGACGGACCCGCCGGCACAACACGAGGGTGGGGGCCAGTGCAGGGAGCGCTGGGAGTCTCGGCGGCGCACCCGGCTAGCGGGGGCCGACATTGCAAATATTTGCGCATGCGCAGTGATCGCGCATGCGCAGAAAGCTCACAGGAGCCAGGGAGAAGTCGCGCGAGTGCGGGAACAGGCAGGGAAAGGTTGCGGCGGCCATTAGGTGTTCGCATGCGCAGGAGAATAGCGCACGCGGCCCCAATGCTCAGACAGGCTCCCAGGACTACAAATCCCATGGGGCATAGCGAGGGAGACACCAGGTGCCTGATAGTGGCCAATGAGGGCCAAGGATTCCCAGGCAGGGAAAAAGATACATTTCGTGGGCTTGTAGTACGCAGTTCAGTTGGAGCTGGGAGCAAGAAGGGGAAGGAAGGGTGTAGGGAGCAAGTGAAGCTCCTGCACCAGGTAAGGTTCCCCCAGGTCCCAGATAGGCCCCAACTCCCCACCAGGTTAGTGGGTAAGTGATAAGGGACGGCCCCAAGTTAGGGACCCTGCCCTTAGGTTCGTGGTGTGCACTCTTGTCAGGTCACAGCGGTCAGTGCTGTGAGGGCTGACAAGAGGGCACCGTGCAAGGTTGCAGTATGTTGCTGCAGGGTTGGAAGGGTTAGGTAGGAGTGAGGCAGAGGGGACTCGGGCGGTACGGGAAGAGGTAGTGCGGGTGCAGGGGGTCAGGGACCCACTTGCATAGGACAAGTTCCCCGTAGGCCCCTAGGAGTTTTCCCCTGCAGCCATTCAAGGATGCTGTGCTGTAGGGATGGCCTATAGTACAGCGAGCGTCACCGTAGTTCATAGAGTCAGTTAGGGACTCAGCAGACGCTGCGCGTCCGTCCAGAGGGTTGGGCGCCGATCATCGTCGTTGCTGCCGAGGCCATCCAGGTGGGATCGCTCCGGATGGTAGTTCCTGTGTTCACCCGTCAGCGGATCCTTTGTGAAGCCCGTTGCAGGCCCGAGCACTGGAGTGCACGGCAGGTAACCCCCTTATCAACAAGTGCACCAACAATCCTATTAACAATCAATGACTGCGCAGTCACACATATCCTCTCTCTGAAAGAGTACGGGACATTGTGTGGGAATCATTGGACACGGGGTGGGATCACCCGGTGTAGGGGGGGAGCGTCCTGTGAGACGCCTTAGTTAGTGTCTCCTCTAGAGAGGGACACCTGTTATTCTGTGAATGTTATATGGTTCATATGTTCCCGAGTAAAGGTGTTGGTTATTATACAAACGGTGTGCTGGCTATTCGTATGTGTCCTGCGAGGAACAATTCCCGCTTTGCTGGGAACCATCGCAGGTGGAGGCGCTGCACCGAGTACAGGGTTACTCATAATACACATACCCCAGGTTCCCCGTGGCGGAAGCTCAGCTCTCCTGGTTGCCAAACAGGTATCGCACCACACTGAGAAGTAGTCAGATACACCACCCACCCCAATCTCACTTAGGCGGGGGGGGGAAAGAGGGCTACATATGTCTTATTGTTCTTTTTATTCTGATAAACTTTTACGCATGCATTTCCATAGCTAGTAAACATATCACAAATCATCAATGTAACATCAATTCACAAACCTACCACATACTGTAGCTCATTCTCTTTAGAGAAGTCTAACCTGACAGTCATGTTAATTTTGTGCGGCACCTGTCGCCTCACCACACTATCAACAGATGGGTATTTTCTTATAAGGGTTTCTTTATCAGTAAGGTTGCAGGATATTGGGGAAATATGAGAGTACAACTGATGTAATATTGCAGTGTTTTCAATAACTCTGGGTGGGAGGAGAGTATGAGTCCTCTTTTATACAAAATAGTTATAATCAGTGCTTGACAAATCACCCAAAAATCTACTCGCCAAACAAAAAAATCTACTCGCCACCTAGCCCCGCCCTTAGCCCCGCCCCTAACCCCGCCCCAACCCGCTTAAAAAAAAGAAAAGAAAAAAGAAATGTAATCAATTTCTAGTAAGAACAACATTCGTTTTTGACATAAGTTTATATTTATTGTAGTACATTTATACTTTACTACAATTAGTCCTTGTTACGTGTATGTGTGTGTGTGTGACTAGTTTCCTGCACCCATTAACCAGTGCCTGAATGCCCCCCTCTTCACAATATCTAAAGCAGCAATCCCGCCTGGGATCTTACCTGGTCCGCAGTCCCTCAATGTCCAGGTACCTCATTCCCGCAATGTTATACATTGGAGGGGATGTGATCCCTACCTGTCTTCTGGGTTAGGGGGGATTCCGATGTCTTCCGTGTGACGCTTGAATCAGATCTGGAAGAAAGCAGTATAAGGTAAATAATATATCCAGATCCAGTGTCTGGGAGAGAGACAGAGGGATACACAGGCAGAGAGAGAGAGAGAGACACAGACAGAGAGGGAGAGAGACACACAGACAGAGAGGGAGAGAGAGAGAGAGGGACAGAGAGAGAGAGAGGGACAGAGAGAGAGAGAGGGAGAGAGAGAGAGAGAGAGAGAGAGAGAGAGAGAGAGAGAGAGAGAGGCGCTCACAGTCGTAATACATTCTTGGTAAATCAATAAATAACAGATATATATACAACAGATCATGGTAATAAGTGCTTTAAACAAATGAAAAACATTATAAAGGAAGAGAGATTCCCTGCCCTGCCCCGATGAGATACATTCTAATGTGGGTAGTTAGGGCGAACGTACATAGACAGTAGTATGGAAGTTCTGGTAAGTGACTCTGCACTCATGGGTACCATAAGCTTTATTGTCTGTAATCAGTGTTCAGAATGTTTCACATGCTGAGTTCGTATTCTATGCTTTCTTTAAGCAGTGTTGTCTTAAGGTCGTCTTAAAAGGTGGATAGAGGGGTGCTATTCGGGTACTTGAGGGGAAAGGGCATTCCAGAGGTGTGGGGCGTCAGCC